>JASCZW010002378.1:0-74865 GCA_034211315.2 Aedes japonicus | reverse complement strand
GAGGAAGTAGACGATCTTAGGGAAGGCGCTATGGCACTTCCACCACAACTTGAAAGAGGTAACTCTCAGAATGGGACTACTTCGAGAAATGGTTGACGGGAGTGCAAGAAACCAGGTTGGTTCAAAGATTTTACAACGTCATGAGGAACATTTTCGACTGTAGACTCATTCCTCTCAGGTTCATGAGTCCTGTGATGACATTGCTAGTGATAACAACCAATCAAGCTGGCTGAAAACGGCAGACAAAGAACTACAAGCGTTGGAATACAGCAACCCGGACCGGATTAAAGGGCATCCTACATCAAATTGCATCACGGAAAAAAACGCTGCACAAAAGTACCTAGTTGTCTCATCTTTTAAAACCTTCAGACAATTAAATATCATCCATTAAGAAGCTTTATTCATGATTTATTTCATGTCAACTTCAATATCATAACTGTACACTCGCACGTTACGCTTAACTTCACTCATTAGGTTGTGTACAACATCTTGCTGCAGCTTTTTTCTGTACTGAAACCCACTTTTTCTTCATGTCTTCCTCAAATTTGACCTTCTTGGGATGCTTCAGTAGTGTCTGTTTCATAATAGCCCATTTTTTTCGAAAGTAACCCGTTGGCTTCGGATAATTCAAATGAGAGTCACATCACTGCAGGTGACTTTTCTCACATCACCAAATGACAAACGTCACTTCTACTCTCGAAATAACCCCCAATATTTGAATAGTGGCACAAAGCTAGATCCGACCAGAAGGTCACAGAGCCCTCGTGTTGCTTCAACAGAGGAATCAGACGTTGCTGTAGACACCCCTTGGGGTAGATCTCCAGTTTACAGTTTCGATAGCCACGAACGGCGCACTCAGTGTGCCATATGCGCAGATCGCTCGCCAAATCATGTATTTCCTGGCAAACTTTGAAAGTTTCTGCTGCCTTACTTCTCCGGAACATCAAACCAGAGCTGGGCAGCAGAACAGCAGCCACGAAAGCTGCCGGAAGTATCGCCGTAGCGTAAGTACCATCATCCATGATGAAACAATGAAGATTCGTCAGCTTTTGGGTGTACAGTTTCGGGCCTTGACTTTCCTATCGTTTTTTGCCGATTCGTCGCGATTTGGAGCCTTCTGCACATTGTGCGTATGTATTTCCTCCCGGTCCTTGGCTCTCTGCACGAAAGATTTTGGAGAAGTTTCAACTTTTGCCCATATCACCTGATCGAAGCGTTGGGATGCCGCTTAAACGTTTTCCGCTTAAACGCTTGGTGATCGGTGACCACTAATAGAACATCCATTCAAACCGCATTTCTACTTTCGTTCGAAGCTCAGAGTACCGTAGTAACGTTTAGTTACTAACGACTTGGCTGCACGATTCCGAGTTGTTTTCTGATGTTAATGGTTGTGTAATGAACCTTACGTCCGAGTGATTTTATTTTTTTTAAATAGTAGTTGGTCTAAAATGTTTAAAAACAGGCTCCTTTTTCGCATATATAATTACCAACGAGTCTCAAACGAATGAAAATTTATCACTCAACCTTATCACTCACCCTGTACATTTACGAATGTCAGTGCAATGAATGATAAATCATATTTATCCAAAACTGAGTTCGAAAACCCGCTGACCGCTTTACATTCACTGACTTTCCCGTATTCTGTGCCGTGAATCAGGAGGCTAAACCGCAAATAACGCTTTATTTTGTGACCTCATTTGTAACTGACATTCTGTCGAGAGTATTCCCGTTGTGAAACTTTCTACGGCTAGCTGACTCTACGCCGGTTGCCTATCCAATGGGTGCTCTCCGCTGGCCTTTTCTTGCTCCAAGAGCAACGAACGAATAGACATCTCCCACTCAGGAACACCCGTTAACTTAAATTCTTTGCTACTTAATTCTGATGTCTGTGTTTGGAAAAATATTGTGCTCTTAGTATGATTTCTAAGCAAATGTATGTACAATAAGAATGCCTCCCACCAATTCTGTCTGGTTTACAAATTGTCTGCTGAAAAGGTAATAAGATTGTTACAAATCCCAGATAAATAGCAAATTGTCTACACCGACTTGATAGCTAGGATCTGAATACAGAACAGCCACCGGAAGAGTATTAAGAGGAAGTAACATGTCCATTTACAAAAAAGGTTCTTATGAGAACTACCGTGCGAACACTGTTTATGCTTCACTGAATCATGGGCCGTCGTGTATGGTCAGTAGAAATCAGATTTGTGGGAAAATATGAAGCCAGTTATGTGGACGGGTGATTTTCAACAGACCAAATCTTTACGGTGCGACAGATCCTTAAAAATGTCTGGAATTTAAAGTTCCTATGGTTTATTTTTCGAGGCCACAATGCTCAACAACAAGCGAGCTCAGAGAGAAATGAGAGTGTATGTGTTAGCTCTCTCTCTCTCTTTCTTTACTTTCTCTCTCTCTATCTCTCATCTTCTCTATTTCTCTCTTCTCGTTATTTGTATCTCACTTCACCCACTCACTCTCGATATCTGTCGCTCGCTTCATTCTCTCTTTCTCTCCTCTTCCTCCCCTCTCTCCCTATCTCTTTCTCTCTCTCTTCTCTTATATCTCTGTCTCACATGCTCTCACTCTCACTCACTTACTCTCGCTTTCTGTCTCTCTTTGCTTATCTCTTACTCTCTCTCTCTCTCTCTCTCTCTCTCTCTCTATCTCTTTATTTCTTGCTTCTATCTGTCTCCTGAAAATGTTTCGAAAATCTGTGGCTTCGACTGCTTCCATTTCTAGATCCCCAGCAACTGATCGCTAGAGAGGTAGTGAAATACTAGTCAATATTTTTAACGCAGAAGGGCTTTCGTTCTTTGATCTCTTTACCTTGGCCTCAACAACAAGGATTCACTGAGCAGACGGCCTATTCTCACCATTTCATCTACAAAACATTAGAAAGAGCCGGAATAAAGTGCCGATTGCGGACAAGGTCATCGGAATACATTGATAAACAAATTTCGACACTCCCAAAATTACCCAAAATATTCCGGTAAATGTTTTGGTTTGAGGACGATTGTTACTGACAATACGTGAAATACGAACGTTCCTGAATACCCGTTCTGATTATGCGGGCGTGAAGCTTTCAATAAATCCAGTTAATTCATTTGCTTCGCTGACGACGTGAACATCGATCGTGAACAACGTCAATCAGAAATGGTTGGATTAGGAATGAATACGCAGAGTGGAGATTAGCGTCAGCCGGCAGATGGAACCGACCGCGATAGAGCTCGGACAGGCACAGAAGTGTGATTATCGACGGAGATCAGTGTCAAAGCGGTACCTGAGCTTATGTAACCACGGATCATTGGTGACGTCGGATAACAACTGCAGCAGAGAAATTCAGAGACGCATAAAGGCCGTGAAGCCGATTACTATGAATTCCACAAGACCCTCAAGGTCTGGGCGATACTTCACCTGTACTGAGTGTACCGTGTTGATGGGCTGGTGGACAATGCTCCAACGATTTTCGACCGACAGAGGACTATTTTGGGTGGTGTAAGCTAAGAGAAACAGCGTATGGAGGAAAGGAACAATGGGCGGGACACGTTGCAAGCGATGTCTGACAATAATCCCGCAAAATTGGTGTTTGACTCGAATCCGAGTGGCACAAGACGCAGGGGAGTGCAGTGGGCTAGGTGGATAGACTGGAGTGGAGTATAGACGCTCGAGAAACTGGAGATAAGCAGCCTTAAACCGAGTTACAGGTGCGGTCCTGAAGGGATATTGGACCACATCCTTTCCACTCAGTCGGATTAATTTACCGATAGCTTGTTGGTCGTGTATGATGGAATTGTGACGCTAGATGGATTGATACAACTGTGTCGAAAGCTGTAGTTCTCTAACTGTAAACTGTAGTATCGAAAGCGTCATATTCACTGTCGCATCCAAAAGATATTCAGTGATGAATATTAGTTTAATGTTCTGATAATATGCGTTCGTTATTAAAATAAGAACAATTACATTGTGAGACAAATTAATGACAATAATCATTCACAAAAATTTCATCATGATATTTCACAAAACAAGCCTCTGAAACGAGTTATCAGCAAATCAATCACGATTGAGTCTAAATGGCTTTTACAGCAATGCTTCTAATGCGTGATTGTTGAACTTGTTTTCTACAAATTTTGCTCACTTCTTGTTGAGAACCTTTCATTCATACGTATAAGAACAGATTCAGCTATCAAGATGTTTTCAATTTCTGAAATAGGTGAATCCAAGGATGAGGGAGTTTGTTCCAGTTAAAATGTGTTTGCATTGTAGAGAGAGAATGTTCGTTGCATCAGAACCCTAGAAGCACAGTTGTTACCATTCGGTTGAGATAACATAAATATGACTTGCTAAAGTCACAATCAAGTTATTACAACTAATTATGATCGTAGTGTGCAACTTGGGAAATCATTCAGAATAAATTAAAATAATGACGAATCTCTCTTCAGCATCCCTGCAAAATTTTGGAATTGGGTCTTTAGGTGCATATGATTTAGATTAACTTCACATCCTACTCCAGAGAACCTCCTAAAATTCTACATAGCATTTCCATTTATTGGTTCATTACCTCTTACAGGGTGTCTCACAATAGGTGTCACTAAAAAATGGGATTACAGCAAAACAAATCAACCAAATCATAGCATTTATTTTTCATTGGAAAGATAAATGTTACAGAAATAAACCATACTAATTCAATTCGAATCTCTCGCCCTTTTCCTTGATAACTTTGCGCAAATGCTTTGTAAACCCATCGCAGCTGTTAACCCGTGAACCCGTTGTTTCATGTAATGGCGTGCATTCCTGATCATGTCTGAGGAGCCTGTTAATTGAGGCAGGGACATTTGGAATAGTTTGCTTTATTTACGGCCAGATTCGGCCGGACTACGTCTTATTCGCCCCCTTACACATTTGATCTTTTTCTTCGTTCTAGCAGATCGTCTGGCACCTTCTTTGTGCTTAATATGGACACTTACAGTTTCCTTGAACCGTTTCAAGGTACGCAAAACAAAAACGCTTACTCACTCCAAACTGCTTAAGACTATTGAATATCTGACTCGGTGTAAGTTTTTCAAAATGCAATTTTAAAACTTGCTTTCGTATGACTTCCATGGGAGCTGATAAATATAAACAAACGGAATTGTTTATTTATCGTCAGCATTAAGCTGTCAAAAGAATACACTTAAAACGGGTATAATAAATTTCGCTGTTAAAATTACTCAGCTGAAATAAACCAAGATTAGAAAACTGTGACACCTATTGTGAGACACACTGTATACTATTTCAAAATTCCAACAAAGCCCAATTTCTGCTAATCACCATATCAGCTATGAAAAACGTCTCTTGTGTCATACTTATGATCCCCGTTTCAACCACTGACTGCTGTCTACCGAATCGAAACCTGCAGCTACTCCATTTCCGGAAGCTCCTATGGCTTTCTGAGCAAAGGAAAACTTTCGGCCAACCACTTCATTTTCGTCATCAACCATAACAACAACAACAGAAACGAAACCAACATCAGTCGAGGGTTGCGAAACGGAAACCATCCAACTGCCGCGATGGCTACAAGCCGGATGGCTCGCAAAGTTATATCGTCGTCATTAGTGTCGAACAAGTGCAGCCAGCATCGTCGTAGTTGTCGTAGTTCGGGTTCGTAATTACGGGTTGAAGCTGTGCCGAAAAAAGAAACGCTAGCTTTCCACTCCTGATGCAAAGATGTCCGGGCGGATAATTATTTTCGAGACTTAATGATGATCCGGAGGATGCTTTGGGAAGGCGAAGGTTTTTGTTTTTTTGGTTTTGTTTAAAACTATGGCGACAAGTGGGGATTGGCAGTTTTCATTGGATCTATTCAGAGTGAACTTATTCGGTGGATTTGTATGGCAGTTAAGATAAAGGATGTTTTCGAAACCGTACATGGAGCTAAATGGTGCCTTTCAGGAATTGTAAAGCAAACATTTCGATACATCAACTGAATCTTTCACGACTGGGGAAAGTGAAAGACGTCCCGTTTGCTTCATTAACGAACGACAAAGATAAATAACACGAATGGAGTTGCTCTAACTAGAAAGGAAGAAAAAAGTACATCAAGAACATAATTGCTCTCAATTCTAATGTCTGACTCAGCACCGTGGGCCATCACTCTAGCAGGTTGCGTGGTTCCGTAAATTGGTTTCGATTAACTATCGGAGGAAAATAACAACAGAAATCCACGATCACTATCATGAAAACCAGTAATTAACTCCCGTCTCGCTGGTATCGGAGGGTTTGATTGGGCTTTTTGTTTTGTTTTTTTCTTTCCGAACCATTTTGATCGATTCCAGTCCTGATGGAATAACAAATTAATCTCTCACGCAAGGAGGCAGGTAGCTTTTGCACCCGGACTTCTTTCCCATTGGATCACACTATCGCAAAGTCACACCATGAGATTGATTATGGCTGGCTAGCGTTTGGCGGTCACAAGTTTAACTCAATTTTGAGTCGTTTGTCGACTCTCGTCAAAAGTGGAGTCACTCAAATTTCATTAAGTGTTATTGAGATGACATATTTGGGCTTGATTTCTCGACTTGCCAATCCAAGTCATGTTTTCTTAATTTCATTGACCCCACTTTTGACGAAAGTGTGCCGAAAACGACTTAAAATTGAGTTAAATGGAGTGGGTGTGTTGTTTTTTTGCGTGAGAGAATGACTGACGAATTGCCTTGGAACGAATGAGATTTCTGACAAGAGATAAACTACGAGCGTGCGAATAAATTGATTCTTATTTTGGGCTTATCTAGATGAAAGTTGAAGCATTCAGCATTACCAATGTTTGGGTTCTTTTCTTTTTTTGTCGATCCACTTGTCGATTCGGAAGGAGTGGCGTCTCGCGTGACTGAAGTCATTTTGACGAACCATATCTTGGAACACCATCACCGACCGGTCAATGTACCGAAAATACAGATTTCATCGTTAGGCAGACTCTGCGATTGTTTTGCTGTAGTAATGTAAAATTAAAGCAAACGTCAAAATACCGGCTCTCTATCGAAAATGTGTTTTTTTTCTGCTCCGTTAATGTTCACTAATGGCGTTGTGATTGAGCGTTAGCGCCGATAAGTTATAGTTTTGTGTGTGGCAAGGAAAGGGTTTCCTCGATTGAAGGGACGAATTGAGTGATTCATTACGCCTTCCAGTGTGATCGAGTTGAATCGGGTGATGGAGGCTATTTTTGTTTGACTCGATTATCATCTACTGCAGCTCTGTTATGGCAACCACTTACAGCTACCTCTTTGTATATTACAGATGCTTTGTAGAATTTTAAGAAAATTTATTTACCTTTCGATTTTGGTATAATCGTTCGATTTGAGTATAATCAGCTTAGCGTGAAACGAAATAAAACTTGTAGTAAGCTATGCGAAAATCTTTCATTTTTTAAGAGTAAGCTAAACCAACGCAACTCATTGACATGGGATGCCGTTAGCTATAAATACCAGCTAACTGGGCTGATTCAGTTCATTCTTGTACCGAAGTTTGGCAGCAACGAACCAGTAGTAGCAGCAGTAGTGCATCAACATTGCCTGGAAACTTCAGTCAAGTTCAGGTCACCACACCTGGCACTTCCCGGACGCAGATCTTCGACAGCAACACAAGTACAGGAACTATCCTACAACCGCGTCAATTCATCGCTTTTTATAGTTATACTACCAGAACGTCAGAGGTCTGCGAACGAAAACATCAGACTTGACATTAGGATTATCCAACTGCGATTACGATGTAGTCGTTTGAACCGAAACTTGGCTTCAGTCCGATTTAAGCTATGCTCAATTAGCTTTGGATTACTCGCGGTGTGATCGTAGCGGCTCTAAAAGCATCTGCATTGTACCAAAGTACCACAGCTTCTAGACAGCTAGAAAAATTGCGCCGGAGAGTAAAACTATCAAATTGATCTTCGCGCATCGTCGTCACACTGAAAATTTATGTTCTTAAATTAACTTTTATTCGTTTCGTAAACACGGATTTCGTACATCGAACAAATGTCTCGTATATTGTATGAAACACTCATATTGCGCTAGACGAACAGACAAATATTCATATTGCTTTGCATCTGGTGAAATGCTATCATTATATCTGTTTCGTGGATTTCGTGTAGACCACCCAATCGCTGCTTCTCTTTTATCCTTTTCATGTATGTTCGTGTAGCTGCTGGGGTGGGCGGAAATTATTGATTTATCCCAGCATAAAAATTAAAGCGCGTTCAAGATTTATAACTTCATACCGATGATTTAAGTACCTTCTCAGAATTCACCATGACCTAGAGAGATAAACCACGGATTCAATAACAGCACTTTCCATAAATTTAGGATCGAATCCCTGCCATAAACATTAAAAACTTCGACAACTACCAGGGAGATGTTTCTTTTTAATTTGTAACAAAATGTTCGTAAATCTTATGGCTGGCTCACATATTACGTTGCGGATGCATTTGCGAGAATTTGACAGTTTTCTGTCAAATTTACGTCAATGCATCCACAACGTATCAATTACTGACTGTTCCACACCTTATTTTAACGGTCACTTTGAATATAATGAAATATTTCAACATGTTTTGGCTGCGCCCTTTGCTTTCACATTTCTGAATGACATAGCATAAAAAAAGTGCTCAGTTTTGTGATTAAATGGTGTCCACGATGAAATTGCCACACACAAAATTGATTCGCAAAATTCGAGTTTTCATCCGATTGCCATCAAATTTTCAGGGATTGAGAAATAACTATTAAACTTCATTTTACCATTTTACTCGTATTTTATTTACAGTCCATACGCAAATGCCCGCACCTTGGCCTTAACCCCGGCCATAAGATTCTGCACAACCTGTGAATCAACCGTTTTTTGCATGTAAACCCATACTTTCTTCAATTCCTCGACTGTCTTCACTACCTTAGGTCGTTTAAGAAGGTGCTGCTTCATTATCGCCCAGTACTTCTCGATGGGGCGGAGCTCCGGAGTGTTGGGAGGGTTGAACATTTTCGGCACGAAATTGACCTTATTGTCCGCATACCACTTCAGCACGTCCTTGGAGTAGTGGCATGAGGCCAAATCCGGCCAGAAGATTGTTGGGACGTTGTGGGCTTTCAGGAGAGGAAGCAGCCGATTCTGGAGGCACTCTTTTATGTACACCTGTCCGTTCATCGTGTCCTGGGTCACGAAAGGTGCACTCCGCTTCCCGCACGTGCAGATGGCTTGCCAAACCAGGAATTTCTTCGCAAATTTGGACATCTTCTGAGTGCGGACATGCTCCGGAACGCTGAACTTATCCTTGGCCGTGAAAAACAGGTTGCCGGGGATCTGTTTGAAGTCGGCCTTCACATATGTTTCGTCGTCCATGATGCAGCATTCAACTTTCGTCAGCATGTTGAGGTACAACTTCCTGGCACGGGTTTTGGTGGACTTGCTCTGCTTCTCGTCGCGATTTGGGGCCTTTTGTACCTTGAACGTTCGAAGTCCAGCCTTAGTTTTGGCCTTCTGGACAAAACTTCGGCTTAGGTGCAGCTTCTTAGCCACATCCCGAACGGAGGCGTTCGGATTTCGGTTGAAGGCCCCAACTACGCGGTTGTGATTTTTGGTGTTGTACGGAATACTTTTTCCTTCACTTCTGGGCTTCCGATCGGTGGTCAACCGTTCCTCGAATCGCTTAATCACTCGCGATACCGTGGAATTCGCGATTCCCAACGTTTTAGCGATGGAACGATGCGAGAGATCCTTGTTCTCGTGATGAATGCGCAAGATTTTATCACGCACGAGCTGTTCTTTCGACTCCATTTCCGCGAGTTTTGATCACAGGACTTTAAAACTTGCAGGATGTAAATAATGCACTTTGAACTAAATCCACCCAAATTTTCATTAAATTCTACCCAACGGTAAAAAAGTTAGAGCAATTTCATACTGTGGCAATTTCATCGTAGACACCCTTTACCTATCAAAATGCGCGGTCTTGATCGCAGCAAGCCGTGCTTAGAAACTGACGTAATTTTGTTTTTGCTGCGTTCTTTTTGCGAAAAATGAAATCGAAAATATTTTCGAAATTCAACCTAAACGAATGGTGAAATCATTACATCTCCATGTGTTTTGTGTAAGATGTAGTGAAATTAATCGATTCCTTCCATAAATTTGCTATGGTCGGTATTTTTCCCCGTTTTTTCTTGTTTTTTGTGCTTCGCCCCCGCACCCGGAGGAAGAGTTAATAGCAGCTTAGTTGTGTTTGTTAGTTCTGTTAGTATTGTGCCACGCGGACATAAATGATTAAATTAGAGTACTTTTCCGCTTTACATGTTTACATGTTTAGTTATTTCGAAAACTCGCGTAAAAAATGAGCAAAAAAATACGTGTAAAAAGGATTTGTTGTAGAACATTGCATCATGACATCATTTGACATTTCAGGTAGCTTGTTGACATGTTTTGGAGTTAAATCTTAATTGGCCCCTACTACAGGTTCCCCCGGGGTCGTTCCAGTGGTCCAGGGAATGTCCAATGTAACCAATAGCCTTCTCAAGTGTATAGCAATATGTCAAAGGGCATATAAGCTTTTGTAAACAAACATTTGTCAGCCTTTTTTCTCGCCAACCAAAAGCCGCCCACGCAGAACAAGATTATTAACAGATAGGGAATGTTAACCCTCCACAATGACGTTCTTTTTTGCTAACAAGCGTTTTGTAAACAAGCTACCTGAACTGTCAAAGGACGTCATGATGCAATGTTCTACACAAATCCTTTTGTACGTATATTTTTTGCTCCATATTTACGCGAATTTTCGAAATAACAAAACATGTAAACAAGCTCCTACCTGAACTGTCAATTTTTTTGCTCATTTTTTACGCGAGTTTTCGAAATAACACAGTTCACGATGGCTACGATTCTTACCGAGTTTCAACATGGCCGCGAGAGGCAGGAGCTTCGATTGCCGAAACGTGCACGACAAACCACCGTTTGTCGAATCATGGCGGAGTATGAGGCCGGAAAAATTTCACCCGGTAAAAGTACTGGACGGAGACGAAAGCTTGGTAGTCAACAGCAACGGGCGTTGAAACGGATTGTTAAGGCGGATAGAAGGATTTCGGCTTTTAAAGCAACAGCAGCCTTGAACGACTCAATTGAAGAACCTGTATCAACAAGGACTGTCCGGAGGGAGCTGCACAGGATGAACCTGCGTGGGCGGGCAGCAATTGCCAAGCCGCTTACAAAGCCAGCAAATGCAGCGAAGAGGAAGCGCTGGTATAAGCTCTATGCCGCTTGGACAGAAGCCCAGTGGAGGAATGTAGTCTATTCAGATGAATCCTCTTTCACGCTCTTCCCAGCAACCGGGCGGGTGTACGTGTGGCGTTCTCTGGAGAGGAGTACGACAAAGATTGCCTGCTTCCCTACTGCTGAAGCATGGTGGGGATCGTTAATGGTCTGGGGCGCGATTTCCTTGCCTGGGGTTGGTCCAATTGTCGCTGTTAAAGGCAAAATGAAGGCTGACCACTACAGGACTATATTGGATGAGCAGGTATTTCAACTGTTGGTGACATATGTACACTACAAAGAGTTATTATTTTTAAATTTCAACTAGGTGCTTCCCATGATGCGATCCATTTTCCCCAGAAGGGAACGGCGTCTTCAGGATGACAACGCTCCCATCCACACAGCAGAAGTCCATCGAAGTGGTATGAGGATCACGCAAGTGATTTCGATCTACCTTAATAGCTGCTCAGTCACCGGACATTAATATTATTGAACCAGTTTGGTCAATATTGGAAGCAAGGGTGCGAAATGTTTTCCCGCACCTTCGTCTTTGAAGGAACTGGAGAAAACTTTGATCGACGAGTGATATAAAATACCTGTAGACGTGATCCAAAGCCTCTACAGCTCCATCTTAAGGCGGATTGAATCCGTTCTTGATGCAGACGGAGGACCCACTGGCTACTAATAAAACCCACTCTTCCCTATACTTCATCAAATTATTTCTTGCATATCCGAACCAAAGCTAAATAAATTGATCCTTAAAACTACCAGGAAGCTGGTTCAGGCTAGCTAGTGAATCTTATAGTTCACATTTTTGGAGTAAAATCGTTATTGGCCCTACTAAGGTCCTCCCGAGGGCCTTTCCAGCGATCAGGGAATGGCTAATGTAGCCAATGGCCTTCCCAAGTCAATTGAAACTATGTTTACGAAAAATCATGAAAGATAGAGCTGCTGCACGGCATGCTTTCGAGAAAAATCCGTGGTTGGCCCCTACTACAGGTTCCCCAGGGATCGTTCCGGCGGTCAGGGGGGGCCAATAATGCCAAGATCCACTTTTCGTTTATAATAAGCTTTGTGGTAAAAAACGAAAAAAGCTGTCGACATAGCATGTTTTGAGTAAAATAAAGAACTGACCGCATCCAGAACCCTTCATCAGAACCTGTTTCACGGAAATGGCCATATCTCGTTCAATTTAAGGCCGATTCCTGTGATCGACCTTTCATTCGCTTGGGAAATATTTCGTTTTTTCGTGTGTTTACTGAAAAAAAAGTTTGACAACGTCATCTTGTACGAAAATTCATCGCAAGTCAACATGTAAAATAGCCGCTTCGGAAACCTAGAACAACTCCGGTATCCGGTGACCATGGCCAATTTTGTTACCGAGACATAAAATTACTTTGAATTCCCCGTCGAATGCTTCTTGAACAATTGAAATCGGATAATATTTCATGAAGTTAGAGCACTGCAAAGTTGATCAAAAATTTGCCTGTCCCGATCATTTTGTCTATCCCCTGTATATATCCAAATGCTCGATTACCTCCTTTGCTCGAAAACGTGCGATGTGTCTCCACGACTACGCCTTTCAAGGAACGCGCTTGAAACGTGAAAAAACAGTCAAGCATGTGGGAGTAATGCTAGACACCAAACTATCGTTCGAGAACCACATGGCCTATATTGTTTCTAAAATCTCATCGCAACTAGGATTCACCTTCCGCTTAGCAACTTCAAAGGCGTTTATTGTCTGAAGGAACTATACTGCTCTTTGGTTCGTCCTTTTTTGGAGTACTGTGTTGTCGTTCGGCCCCTTTCTACCAAAATGCAGTCCAGACGATCGAAGCCGTGCAGCGAAGGTTTATACGCTTTGCTTTGCGACATCTTCGTTGGCATGACCCTCGCAGATGTTGTTCGCATGTTATGAAAGCCGGTGTAAGCTCATCAACCTGGAATTTTTGGAAGGTGTGGTGGCCAAAGCATGTTTTGTTGGAAACCTCCTTCAGGGAAACATCGACTGTTCCACTTTACTTGGTCTCTTGAACACATGAAAATGAAGAAACGATGAAAATTACAACATTGCCGGTGATCGAAGTATCCGGTAGGGGCTATGGTACTCGGATGGGTTGCTTCCGATGGCCAAACACTACAAGGGACAGCCTAATGAAGTGGTCGCAAGGGTAACGTAGGAAATATCTGTTCTAAAACAGGCCTTCTAATTATTTTTTGCTGGAAAGTCGAGCTTCTTGATATTGTGGTGGCTCTGGAAAGGGCCGATGGTCGTCTCTGATGGTCTGTTACAATGAGCGATGCGGTCCCAACAAAAATTGAACTGAGATTTCCAGCAGCAAAACGATAAACACGCCAAGAATCGAGTTTTGAATCAAAATGATATTTTTTACATAAACGGAATGTTCTCACCTATTCCTACTATTGGACAAAATTTAAGTTTTTTTAATCTTGTCATTTGAAAATGTTGTATCAAACATTTGAAGCAGTTCACAAAGCAACCAATAGATGCGCTTGGAACTAACATACATCTTCAATGTGTAAAAACTGGTAATCTTATACTAAGGCAATGCCGGCGCTGGCCTCACCTAAATGCTAAAAAAAATTCAAGTTTAGGAACTCTTTATTGAAAATCGGGGAATCCTCTGCACTTTCACGAGAAAACTTTCATTTTGTTAAACGATACGTTGAATTCTTTTTTGTCTTTGATTTTTAAGAAGCTGCACAAAAATGTTTTTGAATATCGATACCAATTATAACCAACACAAAGGATGACATTGGGGCCACTCCACAAAGTGTGATGTTTGGTTACTACATTGGTACACCAAACATTTTTTAAACTCCAGAGGCGTCGCGTTATCCCATTTTTCACTCGTCCGTCAAGTTTCAAACGCAGATTCAAAATTTAACTTTACAATAGAAGCGGTAGAATATGCCATTTGATCAACCAGTTCGCTCAGAATCTGTTCATTGCACGCAATTTTATGATTATTATTTTTCGTTCAGAGTAAATTGAGCTTAAGCCGATGCCACTGGTGAGTTTTTAGGTAGGTTTTTTACTCAGCTATTCTGCGATCAGATTTATAATTACTGGAATACTAAAAATCATCCTAGTAGCACACTTGCAACAAATCAGTTGGAGTGATTGCTTTGTGACTCAATTAAGTCACAATCAAGTTGATGCTACCGGTTTTGATCATTGTGTGCTCCCCACCACATTCATCATTCCCCATATTTTTTTACCTTTCCATCCTTCAGCATACCTTCGCTTGAACCACCCACCAACCCCTTCGTTTGAACTATTTCAACACTTCCACCCAATTTTACCACGCGAGAATGACACCAATCGGAAACGGACGCTCCAGAAGTGCTTGTAACTGTGTGTCGGCGGCCCTCAATTTGTAGAATGACGAATCCAAACACACCTTGCTTCTTTTTTTGTCTCACCAACGGCAGTCAAATGAAAATTGAATATAAATGCAAATAGTATCGACCATGGGGACCCCTATCCCGGGGCTTGGAAGTTTTCAAAGAATTGCCCATAATTGTAGCCAGACACGATACCGAACCGTTTTTGTTTTCATCAGCATTGTTCAAACAGCCATATATTAGGTTAAGTGGACGTGACGCTACTGACTGGCGGGGACGAGCTGGGAAATGGAAAATTGCAGTGCTTTTCCGAACTTCTCAAACGGAAAAAGAAGGAAGAAGGCGTTTCAAGGTCGACGCAAAGTTGTTGACTATTAAAGTCTTGGGTACTTCAGTTTAATGGTGGTCCTTTCGGAGAATCGCAGTTTTCATGGATTGTTTACAGAAGAGTTCCCCGGCATGCTAATAATTTTCTCCCAATAGTTGCGTGACGCAGAATTACGTTGCTCGTTTTTACGAGGTAATAACAGTGTTTACTGAAAAGTGAAATTGATGGCAGTCGTCGAAAGGCTGTCATTTCATCCAGCTCAGGATGGATGATTGTTTGCATTAGCAGCCTTTGTCTTTGATCAATCGAATTTCGAGGAGAAAACTTTCCCCATTCGGTCCCATCCGGCTTCGCTGGAATCAATTAGCTTCGATTAACTTCCACTCAATCGGTGTGACGGCGAGATTTCCTGTCAATTTTTCGCTTCCGATGGATTTCCAACGAAGATTAATTAGCTAATTACTAATCTGGCCCGGTGTGTTCCAGACCAATTCACATCCCCCTCCAGAAAATCGACGCCGCACGTTTCCAGCCGACCAAGCGCTTACACTCAATGACAAGCGGTGGAACAATTGATAAAGGAACTTTCTTCCTATAGCATATCCGCTTGATTAGATTGATTTTGGGGACTCAATTAGAATAAGGGAAGTGCTGTATGTGTTAGGAAGACGGCTTCTCGAAAGACGATGTCAGGATTCATTATTCCACCGGAAGCACAATCCTGCCGAGTTTCCTTTTCGGTCCTATATTTGAGTTTTCCCATCGGAATCAATTGAACATTTTATTGAATTCCGGTGTCATTTGATTGATTCGAAGAAAATTCGGCGAGGTAGTGGGAGGAGTTGATTTGAATGGAGAACATCCTCCACCCCTCGCTTGAGAGAAATAGGAAAATTAGAGTGTTGAATTATTTGTGACACATTTGTAAAGAAAACACAAAATTTAGAAAGACAAGTGGTCCAGGACCAAACAAAACTTTTTACACAACAGATTTTTTCTGTATTTGCTTAGGAAGTTAAATATTTATTAGCGAATAGATTGGCCTGAAGGTTCTGAGATGTTTATGAAGCTTTGTCCACGCATATAGTTGATGAATTTATGAACGATGTTTTCTTAAATCAGGGTTGCCAGATCTATTATTTTTGTTTTGTTTTCCCGGACATCACTTATTTCTAAAATTCATTACTCGAGAACAAATCATCATAGAACAAACTTTTTTGTCTCCGAATTATCAGCAATTTTGTTAAGCAGAATTATCGAACTAACTGTAATCTGGAAAAACTTTCTAACACAAATTTTCAAGGTGGAGAATTTGGTTTAGATTTTAGTGTTCATTTTGTTAGTTCTTAAGGAACACAAATTTTTATAAATTTTTTTTTTGGACTGATAAATCTGATAAATTTAATTTGATTAGTATTCACTACATTGAACACTACATGACTAATACTAACTCTATCCTTATATAAAGGGTGTTTCGATCAAAATTTGGTGGACTCAAACTTGACGCATTTCCTTTCAAAGTATTTATATTTTCAACATAAAACTGTGAAAGTTCGCAAAGAAATATCTGGTGTGGCAGGCCATCTGTTCTGTGGCTTGAAGAGCAACGGTAACATTGCAACCGGAACCATCAACTAGGAAATTAATCTGAGCTAGTGCCTACAAAAACGTCTACTACCTTTTCTGAAGCGACACAATTGTTCCGGTGTTTTTTGGCTGGATTTGGCATCTTGCCATTACGGAAAAAAGGCCATGGAGTGGTATGCTGCTAACAACGTTGAAGTGGTGCCCAAGGACTAGAACCCTCTCAATACGCCAGAGCTCTGCCCAATCGAAAAATATTGGGCCATCGTCAAGCGGAACCATATCTGGCGTTCTGCGGTGAATAAAGTGGACAAAAAAATGTACAAAATCTTATGGCAGGTGTTAAATGAAAGACCCGGCAATTCGCATGCGGTAAAAAGGCAGCTAAGCTGAATATTTCTTTTGTATTCTATAATAAACTTGAAAAAGAAAAAGAATTTGACTTAGCAATAAAAACATTCATCGACTCACACACACATTACTGTTTGACCAAATTTTGGTCGGAACACCCTTTATAAAAATGAATTTCTGTCTGTCTGTCTTACCCCTTATAGACTCGGAAACTACTGAACCGATTGTCGAGAAAATTTGTATGCAGAAGTTTTTGGGATTGGAAAAGGTGTGTTCTTATGTACCTCCCCTCGCTTTAAAAGAGGGGGGGGGGGTCCCATACTAATGAAACACAAACATTTGCATAAATCGAGTACTATTCAAGCAAATGGAGCCAAATTTGGCATCTGGGGTGTTTTGGAGGCAAGAAATGTTTCTATGGGTGTTCGAGACCCCCTCTTATGGATGAGTGCTGGGAGTCTTCATACAAATGAAACAAATTTTAAAGTTTTGAGCGCAAATCGTGGCAAATCCGACTTTAAACACGACAGATGGATCGGAAACACCTTGGATTCCTTCATTATATGATGTCCTGGTTAGTGGAGTCATTCAATGATTAGACCTAGACGACCCAGCGGCGGTTAAGCAGCTGCAAAAAATCGAAGACAGCTGATCCGGAGACGGCAAGGAATGTGCTGAATCTGTTCAAGCGTCAACCGAACCTTTCGATCCGTGATATGGCGAAGAAGACGGAGGTTTCCATCTGGTTTGTTGAAAAAACGATGAAACCTGCTGGCTTCTACGTCTACAACGTTGCGAAGGCACCAAACCGGAACGGCAAACAAAATAGGAAGCTGCACCGGGAGTGACGAGACTTACATCAAGGCGAAAACAGAGTATGTGCTTGGGCATGAGATTTACGTTGTCACATCATGGTTGGTCGTTTCTCAGGAGGTGGACAAATTCGCTAAAAAGTGCTTGTTTTGGCAGGCCTTCTGTGGGTGTGGAGAGAGATGAGCCAGCCAAACATCACAACGGACACCATGATTGGGCAAATCTACTGAAACAAGTGACTTCAATAGCCCTTGCTGCGGTCTCACGGTGGCGAGACGCTATTTTGGCCGTATATGCCATACGTTCGGCTAGAGTTAGACTGGCAAACTGGGCCGGCGAGGAGGCGACAGTGACGAACGATGAACTCATTATGATAGCAAAGTCGCTAAAGGTGAACAAAGTGCCAGGACCGGATGATATTCCGAACCTGGTCATCAAGACGGCTGTCTTGCTGGCTCCCGAAATGATCACGTTGGTGATGCAAGGGTGTCTGACCGAGGGCGTCTTCCCGGACGCCTAGAAAATTCAGACCCCAGTGTTGCTACCAAATTCGGGGAAGCCACCAGGGGATCCATCGGCATATAGACCTATAAATCTGTTGGATACAGCAGGTAAGGTGCTCGAGAGGGTAATCCTCAACAGACTGACAACATACACGGACGGCGAACCAGCTTGGCTTCCGTAAAGGAAGTCAACGGTGGATGCCATTCGGTCCGTCACTAAGACGGCTGGAAAATGAGTTCTGAACTCTCGGGCACCTTACCTAACATCGCTGATTCTCAGATCTGTATGCCGATGGATCCCCGCAACTCCCAGTTGTGGCGTACTGAGGTCTTAATTTTCTGGGCGTCAGGGAACATCCTCACTGCCCCGTCGCCAACGTGATCGACCCAGACTGGCAAATGTGATCATCGATCCTAGCGCTATTCACCTTGTGACTGCTATCATGTGAGTTCATCGTTCGTCACTGTCTCACTCGGCGTTCACCGGCAGGCATATCGGCATACTACATTTAATAAGTTGCCTGGCAGAGTATTGAAAGTCGCTGACATCATGGTGTCCGTTGTGATGTTTGGCTGGCTCTCTGCCTCCACGCCCCGCAGAGGCTCGCAAAACAAGCGCTTTTAGCAGATTTGTCCGCACTCGAGGAGCGACCACAACCATTATGTGACGGCGTAAATGCTTATGCTGTTTTCATAACGATGTAGTCTCGTCACTCCGTGCAACTCTACGCGTTCAGTTTTGTGCCTTTCGCAACGTTGAATGTAGAGAAGCCGGCGGGTTTCATCGTTTTTCAACAAACCAGATGGGCGCCTCCGTCTATAGCCATATCACGGATCGAAGGATTCGATCTGACGACAGGTGATTCAGCTTGCATTCACTGCCGTCTCAGATCAGCTGTCTTCGATTTTTGCGGCAGCCAACTGCAAGCAGATCATCTAGATCTGAAATCGTGTGGCTCACGCTAACAGGACGTCATGTAATGAGAGTCAAGTGTTTCCGATCCATCTGTCATGTTTAAAGTCGGGTTCCACTAGCATCTTCAAGACAGGGATTTGTTCCCGTATGAGCTGGCACTCGTCCATGGGGTCTCCCAACCCTTCATGCATTTCTTCCATGAATATAAATTTGTTTCCACGCTGAATAATCGCTGATATTCCATGTGGACCCCCCCTAATACAAAGCGAGGAGAAGATGCATAAATTTTGCCTTTCAATCCCAAACTTCTGTAAATTTTCTCGTAATCAGTTCGTGTTTCAGTCTATAAGAGGTGTAAGTTTCGTGAACAAATTCATTTTATGAGTGTTCCGACGAAATTCAGTCAAACTGTACCGTAATGTGTGAAGTCGATGGATGTTTTGTGCTAAAGTCAAATTCTTTCTATTTCAAGTTTATTAGCAAGTCTGAAAATATTCGGCAACTGCTGCTCACCTCATGCAATTGCCAGTCTTTCGTTGGCATGCCATGTTTGCAACATTTTTTGTCGCTATTGCGCGAACGCTCAGTATGTGTGACGATATTGTATGTTGTAGTTCTGAAGTCATGGGCAAACAAACGTTGTTAGCAGCATGCGCCAGCATCCATGGCCGCCATGTCCGTAGGTCTCTGATCAACCAGAGTACCGGAACAATTATTGTCATCTTCGGGAAGGTAATTAGACGTTTTGTAAGGCGCTAGCTCAGATTAATTTCTGAGTTGATGGTTCGGTCTGTGGTCGCTCTTCAGCGCAGAACAATGTCTATAGTGTGCCTGCTGCTGCTGACATTTTATGTTGAGTATAGTACTTTGTGCATCGGAGACCCCAGAATCACCAGTGCCTGATCGAAATACCCACCCTGCCAAGGATAGGTTAATTGTGGTCATGTAATTCAATGTAGTGGTACTAATCAAATTAGATTTATCCAGAATTTATCAGTCCAAAAAATTTGGAAACTGTGTTCCTTAAGAACCTTGTAGAAGATGGTAAAATCTAGTAAAATTCTCACTATGAAAATTTGTGTTAAACTGAATTACAGTGGATTCTGATAATTCTGTAACAAAATTGCTGATATAGTCAGGTATATAAAGTTGTTCATATGATGATTTGTTCTCAGTATCATTTAGAATATGTGATGTCAGGAAAACAAAGACAAAATAATAGATCTGGCACTGATTTAAGAGAATGGATCATCATCCATCAACATGCGCTAATTTTTGTCTGTATATATACATCTCGGAACCTTCAGTACCAATCTATTCGTGTAATGTACAGCTACCGGCAGATGCAGAAAGATCTGTTGTATAAAGTTTTGTTTGGTCCTGAACACTGTAACAAATTTTGTGTTTTCTTCTGAAAAAAGATGTGTCTGGAAATAATTCGGCTTGCTCTGAATTTCTATTTCTCGAAGCGAAGGAAGGATATTCTCCATTCCAGGTAGCTCACTCCCCTGCCGAGATTTTCTTCGATCAATCCAAATGACACTTGGAATTCAATAAGATGTTCAGTTGATTCAGTAAGCTGATATAGGACCGAAGAGCTCGGCAGGATGACAACTCAGTGAATAATGGTGACATCGTCCTCGAAGAGCCGTATAATACGCATACAGCCTTCCTTATTCATTGAGTCCTAAAATCAATCTAATCAAGCGGATATCTGCTCGGAAGAAGTTCCTTTATCAGTACCGCTGTCGTGGTGTGAAGCGCTGGTCGGCGGAACGTCTTGATCCTATATTGAACGGTCTGGAATGATAATAATTAACTAATTAATCTTCGTTGAAGTATATCGAAGTAAAGAGTATTTGAAATCGCCCGTCACATCGAGTGGAGCAATCGAAAGCAATTATTCCATCGAAGTATGATAGGGTGAAATGAGAGAGATTTTCTCCTCGGAGAATTCGGTGATCAAAGACAAAGGCTGCTAATGCAAACAATCATCCATCCTGAAGCCGGATGAAATGACAGCCTTTCAGACGACTGCCATCAATTTCACTTTTCAGTAAACACTGTTATTACCTCGTAGGCAATGAGCACCAATTCTGCGTCACGCAGCCATTGGGGAAAAATTATTGGCAGCCGAAGTGAACTCTTCTGTAAACAATCCATGAAAACTGCGATCTCTCCGAAAGCGGGCCGCACCATTAAACTGAAGTACCCAAGACTTCACTAGTCAACAGCTTTGGTGTCGACCTTGAAACGCCTTCTTCCTTCTTCTGCCGACGTTCGAAAAGCACTGGGTAACTTTCCATTTCCCAGCTCGTCACCCGCCAGTCAGTAGCGTCACGTCCACTTAACCTAATATGTGCTGTTTGAACAATGCTGATGAAAAACAAGAAACGGTTTCAGTATCGTGTCTGGCTACAGTTATGGGCTGATTCTTTGAAGACCTCCAAGCCCTGGATAGGGGTACCCCATGGTCGATTACCATTTGCATTTATATTCAATTTTCATTTGACTGCCGTTAGTGAGACAAGAAAGAAGCAAGGTGTGTTTGGAATTCGTCATTCTACAGATTGAGGGCCGCCGACACACACAGTTAAGGCACTTGGAGCGTCCGTTTCGATTGGTGTCATTCTCGCGTGTAAATTGGGTGGAAGTGTCGAAATAGTTCAAACGAAGGTCGGTGGGTGGTTCAAGCGAAGGTATGCTGAAGGATGGAAAGTGGAAAACATGGGAATGATGAATGGTGGGGAGCACACAATGATCAAAACCGGTAGCATTCAACTTGATTGTGACTTGAAATGAGTCACAGAGCAATCACTCCAACTGATTTGTTGCAAGTGTGCTACTAGATGATTTTTATTCCAGCACTATGAATCTGATCGCAGCAGGAATACGGAGTAAAACCCACTAAAACTCACCAGTGGCATCGGCATGCTCAATTTACTCTGAACGAAAAATAATATCATAAAATTGCGTGCCAATGAACAGATTCTGAGCGGACTGGTTGATCAAATGGCATGATGCTAGCCTGTCTTCAAGTTGTAAAGCCCGATTATTGAATCTGCGTTTGAAAACCTGACGTGACGAGTGAAAAATGGGATATACGCGACGTACCTCTGGAGTTTGGCGCGTTTGGTGTACCAATCGAAGTGACCGAACATCACGCACTGATGGAGTGGCCCCACGTCATCCTTGTGTTGGTTATAATTGGTATCGATATTCAAAAACATTTTTGTGCAGCTTCTTAAAAATCAAAGACAAAAGAGAATTCAACGTATCGTTTAACAAAATGAAAGTTTTCTCGTGAAAGTGCAGAGGATTCCCCGATTTTCAATAAAGAGTTCCTAAACTTGAATTTTTTTTAGCATTTAGGTGAGGCCAGCGCCGGCATTGCCTTAGTATAAGATTACCAGTTTTTACACATTGAAGATGTATGTTAGTTCGCGCATCTATTGGTTGCTTTGTGAACTGCTTCAAAATGTTTGATACAACATTTTCAAATGACAAGATTAAAAAACTTAGAATTTTGTCCAATAGTAGGAATAGGTGAGAACATTCCGTTTATGTAAAAATATCATTTTGATTCAAAACTCGATTCTTGGCGTGTTTATCGTTTTGCTGCTGGAAATCTCAGTTCAATTTTTGTTGGGACCGCATCGCTCATTGTAACAGACCATCAGAGACGACCATCGGCCCTTCCAGAGCCACCACAATATCAAGAAGCTCGACTTTCCAGCAAAAATAATTAGAAGTCGTTTTAGAACAGATATTTCTACGTTACCCTTGCGACCACTTCATTAGGCTGTCCCTTGTAGTGTTTGGTCATCGGAAGCAACCATCCTGAGTACTCATAGCCCCTACCGGATACTTCGATCACCGGCAATGTTGTAATTTTCATCGTTTCTTCATTTTCATGTGTTCAAGAGACCAAGTAAAGTGGAACAGTCGATGTTTCCTGAAGGAGGTTTCCAACAAAGCATGCTTTTGGCCACCACACCTTCCAAAGAATTCCAGTTGATGAGCTTACACGGCTTTCATAACATGCGAACAACATCTGCGAGGGTCATGCCAACGAAGATGTCGCAAAGCAAAGCGTATAAACCTTCTTCGCTGCACGGCTTCGATCGTCTGGACTGCATTTTGGTAGAAAGGGGCCGAACGACAACACAGTACTCCAAAAGGACAGAACCAAAGAGCAGTATAGTTCCTTCAGACAATAAACGCCTTTGAACGTTGCTAAGCGGAAGGTGAATCCTAGTTGCGATGAGATTTTAGAAACAATATAGGCCATGTGGTTCTCGAACGATAGTTTGGTGTCTAGCATTACTCCCACATGCTTGACTGTTTTTTCACGTTTCAAGCGTTCCTTGAAAGGCGTAGTCAGTGAGAGACATCGCACGTTTTTGAGCAAGAGGTAATCGAGCATTTGGATTATATACAGAGGATAGACAAAATGATCAGGACAGGCAAATTTTTGATCAACTTTGCAGTGCTCTAACTTCATGAAATATTATCCGATTTCAATTGTTCAAGAAGCATTCGACGGGAATTCAAAGTAATTTTATGTCTCGGTAACAAAATTGGCCATGGTCACCGGATACCGGGTTGTTCTAGGTTTCAGCGGCTATTTTACATGTTGACTTGCGATGAATTTTCGTACAAGATGACGTTGTCAGACTTTTTTCAGTAAACACACGAAAAACGAAATATTTCAAGCGAATGAAAGGTCGATCACAGGAATCGGCCTTAAATTGAGAACGAGATATGGCCATTTCCGTGAAACAGGTTCTGATGAAGGAGTTCTGATGCGTCAGTTCTTTATTTTACTCAAAACATGCTATGTCACAGCTTTTTTTCGTTTTTTACCACAAAGCTTATTATAAACGAAAAGTGGATCTTGGCATTATTGGCCCCCCTGACCGCCGGCAACGATCCCTGGGGAACCTGTAGTAGGGGCCAATTACGATTTTTCTCGAAAGCATGCCGTGCAGCAGCTCTATCTTCATGATTTTTCGTAAACATAGTTTCAATTGACTTGGGAAGGCCATTGGCTACATTAGCCATTCCCTGGATCGCTGGAAAGGCCCTCGGGAGGACCTTAGCAGGTGCCAATGACTGATTTTATCTCCAAGATATGAACTATAAGATTCATCTAGCTAGCCTGAACCAGCTTCCTGGTAGCTTTAAGGATCAATTTATTTAGCTTTGGTTCGGATATGCAAGAAATAATTTGATGAAGTATGAGGGAAGAGTGGGTTTTATTAGTAGCCAGTGGGTCCTCCGTCTGCATCAAGAACGGATTCAATCCGCCTTAAGATGGAGCTGTAGAGGTTTTGGATCACGTCTACAGGTATTTTATATCACTCGTCGATCAAAGTTTTCTCCAGTTCCTTCAAAGACGAAGGTGGTGGGAAAACATTTCGCACCCTTGCTTCCAATATTGACCAAACTGGTTCAATAATATTAATGTCCGGTGACTGAGCAGGCTAATCAAGGTGATCGAAATCGCTATGTGATCCTCATACCACTTCGATGGACTTCGCTGTGTGGATGGGAGCGTTGTCATCCTGAAGACGCCGTTCCCTTCTGGGAAAATGGATCGCATCATGAAGCATCTAGTTGAAATTTAAAAATAATAACTCTTTGTAGTGTACATATGTCACCAACAGTTGAAATACCTGCTCATCCAATATAGTCCTGTAGTGGTCAGCCTTCATTTTGCCTTTAACAGCGACAATTGGACCAACCCCAGGCAAGGAAATCGCGCCCCAGACCATTAACGATCCCCACCATGCTTCTGACAGTGGGAAGCAGGCAATCTTTGTCGTACTCCTCTCCAGAGAACGCCACACGTACACCCGCCCGGTTGCTGGAGAGAGCGTGAAGAGGATTCATCTGAATAGACTACATTCCTCCACTGGGCTTCTGTCCAAGCGGCACAGAGCTTATGTCCAGCGCTCTTCTTCGCTGCGTTTGCTGGCTTTGTAAGCGGCTTGGCAATTGCTGCCCGCCCACGCAGGTTCATCCTGTGCAGCTCCTCCGGACAGTCCTTGTTGATACAGGTTCTTCAGTTGAGTCGTTCAAGGCTGCTGTTGCTTTAAAAGCCGAAATCCTTCTATCCGCCTTAACAATCCGTTTCAACGCCCGTTGCTGTTGACTACCAAGCTTTCGTCTCCGTCCAGTACTTTTACCGGGTGAAATTTTTCCGGCCTCATACTCCGCCATGATTCGACAAACGGTGGTTTGTCGTGCACGTTTCGGCAATCGAAGCTCCTGCCTCTCGCGGCCATGTTGAAACTCGGTAAGAATCGTAGCCATCGTGAACTGTGTTATTTCGAAAACTCGCGTAAAAAATGAGCAAAAAAATTGACAGTTCAGGTAGCTTGTTTACATGTTTTGTTATTTCGAAAATTCGCGTAAAATATGAGCAAAAAAATACGTGTAAAAAGGATTTGGTGTAGAACATTGCATCATGACGTCCTTTGACAGTTCAGGTAGCTTGTTTACAAAACGCTTGTTAGCAAAAAAGAACGTCATTGTGGAGGGTTAACATTCCCCTATCTGTTAATAATCTTGTTCTGCGTGGGCGGCTTTTGGTTGGCGAGAAAAAAGGCTGACAAATGTTTGTTTACAAAAGCTTATATGCCCTTTTGACATATTGCTATACACTTGAGAAGGCTATTGGTTACATTGGCCATTCCCTGGACCACTGGAACGACCCCGGGGGAACCTGTAGTAGGGGCCAATTAAGATTTAACTCCAAAACATGTCAACAAGCTACCTGAAATGTCAAATGATGTCATGATGCAATGTTCTACAACAAATCCTTTTTACACGTATTTTTTTGCTCATTTTTTACGCGAGTTTTCGAAATAACTAAACATGTAAACATGTAAAGCGGAAAAGTACTCTAATTTAATCATTTATGTCCGCGTGGCACAATACTAACAGAACTAACAAACACAACTAAGCTGCTATTAACTCTTCCTCCGGGTGCGGGGCGAAGCACAAAAACAAGAAAAAACGGGGAAAAATACTGACCATAGCAAATTTATGGAAGGAATCGATTAATTTCACTACATCTTACACAAAACACATGGAGATGTAATGATTTCACCATTCGTTTAGGTTGAATTTCGAAAATATTTTCGATTTCATTTTTCGCAAAAAGAACGCAGCAAAAACAAATTACGTCAGTTTCTAAGCACGGCTTGCTGCGATCAAGACCGCGCATTTTGATAGGTAAAGGGTGTCTACGATGAAATTGCCACAGTATGAAATTGCTCTAACTTTTTTACCGTTGGGTAGAATTTAATGAAAATTTGGGTGGATTTAGTTCAAAGTGCATTATTTACATCCTGCAAGTTTTAAAGTCCTGTGATCAAAACTCGCGGAAATGGAGTCGAAAGAACAGCTCGTGCGTGATAAAATCTTGCGCATTCATCACGAGAACAAGGATCTCTCGCATCGTTCCATCGCTAAAACGTTGGGAATCGCGAATTCCACGGTATCGTGAGTGATTAAGCGATTCGAGGAACGGTTGACCACCGATCGGAAGCCCAGAAGTGAAGGAAAAAGTATTCCGTACAACACCAAAAATCACAACCGCGTAGTTGGGGCCTTCAACCGAAATCGAACGCCTCCGTTCGGGATGTGGCTAAAGCTGCACCTAAGCCGAAGTTTTGTCCAGAAGGCCAAAACTAAGGCTGGACTTCGAACGTTCAAGGTACAAAAGGCCCCAAATCGCGACGAGAAGCAGAGCAAGTCCACCAAAACCCGTGCCAGGAAGTTGTACCTCAACATGCTGACGAAAGTTGAATGCTGCATCATGGACGACGAAACATATGTGAAGGCCGACTTCAAACAGATCCCCGGCAACCTGTTTTTCACGGCCAAGGATAAGTTCAGCGTTCCGGAGCATGTCCGCACTCAGAAGATGTCCAAATTTGCGAAGAAATTCCTGGTTTGGCAAGCCATCTGCACGTGCGGGAAGCGGAGTGCACCTTTCGTGACCCAGGACACGATGAACGGACAGGTGTACATAAAAGAGTGCCTCCAGAATCGGCTGCTTCCTCTCCTGAAAGCCCACAACGTCCCAACAATCTTCTGGCCGGATTTGGCCTCATGCCACTACTCCAAGGACGTGCTGAAGTGGTATGCGGACAATAAGGTCAATTTCGTGCCGAAAATGTTCAACCCTCCCAACACTCCGGAGCTCCGCCCCATCGAGAAGTACTGGGCGATAATGAAGCAGCACCTTCTTAAACGACCTAAGGTAGTGAAGACAGTCGAGGAATTGAAGAAAGTATGGGTTTACATGCAAAAAACGGTTGATTCACAGGTTGTGCAGAATCTTATGGCCGGGGTTAAGGCCAAGGTGCGGGCATTTGCGTATGGACTGTAAATAAAATACGAGTAAAATGGTAAAATGAAGTTTAATAGTTATTTCTCAATCCCTGAAAATTTGATGGCAATCGGATGAAAACTCGAATTTTGCGAATCAATTTTGTGTGTGGCAATTTCATCGTGGACACCATTTAACACAAAACTGAGCACTTTTTTTATGCTATGTCATTCAGAAATGTGAAAGCAAAAGGGCGCAGCCAAAACATGTTGAAATATTTCATTATATTCAAAGTGACCGTTAAAATAAGGTGTGGAACAGTCAGTAATTGATACGTTGTGGATGCATTGACGTAAATTTGACAGAAAACTGTCAAATTCTCGCAAATGCATCCGCAACGTATGTGTGAGCCAGCCATAAGATTTACGAACATTTTGTTACAAATTAAAAAGAAACATCTCCCTGGTAGTTGTCGAAGTTTTTAATGTTTATGGCAGGGGATTCGATCCTAAATTTATGGAAAGTGCTGTTATTGAATCCGTGGTTTATCTCTCTAGGTCATGGTGAATTCTGAGAAGGTACTTAAATCATCGGTATGAAGTTATAAATCTTGAACGCGCTTTAATTTTTATGCTGGGATAAATCAATAATTTCCGCCCACCCCAGCAGCTACACGAACATACATGAAAAGGATAAAAGAGAAGCAGCGATTGGGTGGTCTACACGAAATCCACGAAACAGATATAATGATAGCATTTCACCAGATGCAAAGCAATATGAATATTTGTCTGTTCGTCTAGCGCAATATGAGTGTTTCATACAATATACGAGACATTTGTTCGATGTACGAAATCCGTGTTTACGAAACGAATAAAAGTTAATTTAAGAACATAAATTTTCAGTGTGACGACGATGCGCGAAGATCAATTTGATAGTTTTACTCTGGCAGCAATTTTTTCTAGCTGTCTAGAAGCTGTGGTACTTTGGTACAATGCAGATGCTTTTAGAGCCGCTACGATCACACCGCGAGTAATCCAAAGCTAATTGAGCATAGCTTAAATCGGACTGAAGCCAAGTTTCGGTTCAAACGACTACATCGTAATCGCAGTTGGATAATCCTAATGTCAAGTCTGATGTTTTCGTTCGCAGACCTCTGACGTTCTGGTAGTATAACTATAAAAAGCGATGAATTGACGCGGTTGTAGGATAGTTCCTGTACTTGTGTTGCTGTCGAAGATCTGCGTCCGGGAAGTGCCAGGTGTGGTGACCTGAACTTGACTGAAGTTTCCAGGCAATGTTGATGCACTACTGCTGCTACTACTGGTTCGTTGCTGCCAAACTTCGGTACAAGAATGAACTGAATCAGCCCAGTTAGCTGGTATTTATAGCTAACGGCATCCCATGTCAATGAGTTGCGTTGGTTTAGCTTACTCTTAAAAAATGAAAGATTTTCGCATAGCTTACTACAAGTTTTATTTCGTTTCACGCTAAGCTGATTATACTCAAATCGAACGATTATACCAAAATCGAAAGGTAAATAAATTTTCTTAAAATTCTACAAAGCATCTGTAATATACAAGAGGTAGCTGTAAGTGGTTGCCATAACAGAGCTGCAGTAGATGATAATCGAGTCAAACAAAAATAGCCTCCATCACCCGATTCAACTCGATCACACTGGAAGGCGTAATGAATCACTCAATTCGTCCCTTCAATCGAGGAAACCCTTTCCTTGCCACACACAAAACTATAACTTATCGGCGCTAACGCTCAATCACAACGCCATTAGTGAACATTAACGGAGCAGAAAAAAAGAACACATTTTCGATAGAGAGCCGGTATTTTGACGTTTGCTTTAATTTT
The DNA here is from genome assembly GCA_034211315.2 of Aedes japonicus. Lineage (NCBI taxonomy): Eukaryota > Metazoa > Arthropoda > Insecta > Diptera > Culicidae > Aedes > Aedes japonicus. The sequence continues at coordinate 45,553 of JASCZW010002378.1, read as the reverse complement.
ACATTACTACAGCAAAACAATCGCAGAGTCTGCCTAACGATGAAATCTGTATTTTCGGTACATTGACCGGTCGGTGATGGTGTTCCAAGATATGGTTCGTCAAAATGACTTCAGTCACGCGAGACGCCACTCCTTCCGAATCGACAAGTGGATCGACAAAAAAAAGAAAAGAACCCAAACATTGGTAATGCTGAATGCTTCAACTTTCATCTAGATAAGCCCAAAATAAGAATCAATTTATTCGCACGCTCTCGTAGTTTATCTCTTGTCAGAAATCTCATTCGTTCCAAGGCAATTCGTCAGTCATTCTCTCACGCAAAAAAAAACAACACACCCACTCCATTTAACTCAATTTTAAGTCGTTTTCGACACACTTTCGTCAAAAGTGGGGTCAATGAAATTTAAGAAAACATGACTTGGATTGGCAAGTCGAGAAATCAAGCCCAAATATGTCATCTCAATAACACTTAATGAAATTTGAGTGACTCCACTTTTGACGAGAGTCGACAAACGACTCAAAATTGAGTTAAACTTGTGACCGCCAAACGCTAGCCAGCCATAATCAATCTCATGGTGTGACTTTGCGATAGTGTGATCCAATGGGAAAGAAGTCCGGGTGCAAAAGCTTACCTGCCTCCTTGCGTGAGAGATTAATTTGTTATTCCATCGGGACTGGAATCGATCAAAATGGTTCGGAAAGAAAAAAAACAAAAACAAAAAACCCAATCAAACCCTCCGATACCAGCGAGACGGGAGTTAATTACTGGTTTTCATGATAGTGATCGTGGATTTCTGTTGTTATTTTCCCTCCGATAGTTAATCGAAACCAATTTACGGAACCACGCAACCTGCTAGAGTGATGGCCCACGGTGCTGAGTCAGACATTAGAATTGAGAGCAATTATGTTCTTGATGTACTTTTTTCTTCCTTTCTAGTTAGAGCAACTCCATTCGTGTTATTTATCTTTGTCGTTCGTTAATGAAGCAAACGGGACGTCTTTCACTTCCCCAGTCGTGAAAGATTCAGTTGATGTATCGAAATGTTTGCTTTACAATTCCTGAAAGGCACCATTTAGCTCCATGTACGGTTTCGAAAACATCCTTTATCTTAACTGCCATACAAATCCACCGAATAAGTTCACTCTGAATAGATCCAATGAAAACTGCCAATCCCCACTTGTCGCCATAGTTTAAACAAAACTAAAAAAAAAAACAAAAACCTTCGCCTTCCCAAAGCATCCTCCGGATCATCATTAAGTCTCGAAAATAATTATCCGCCCGGCACATCTTTGCATCAGGAGTGGAAAGCTAGCGTTTCTTTTTTTTTTCGGCACAGCTTCAACCCGTAATTACGAACCCGAACTACGACAACTACGACGATGCTGGCTGCACTTGTTCGACACTAATGACGACGATATAACTTTGCGAGCCATCCGGCTTGTAGCCATCGCGGCAGTTGGATGGTTTCCGTTTCGCAACCCTCGACTGATGTTGGTTTGGTTTCTGTTGTTGTTGTTATGGTTGATGACGAAAATGAAGTGGTTGGCCGAAAGTTTTCCCTTTGCTCAGAAACCATAGGAGCTTCCGGAAATGGAGTAGCTGCAGGTTTCCGATTCGGTAGACAGCAGTCAGTGGTTGAAACGGGGATCATAATTATGACACAAGAGACGTTTTTCATAGCTGATATGGTGATTGGCAGAAATTGGGCTTTGTTGGAATTTTGAAATAGTATACAGTGTGTCTCACAATAGGTGTCACAGTTTTCCAATCTTGGTTTATTTCAGCTGGGTAATTTTAACAGCGAAATTTATTATACCCGTTTTGAGTGTATTCTTTTGACAGCTTATCGCTGAAGATAAATAAGCAATACCGTTTGTTTATATTTATCAGCTCCCATGGAAGTCATACGAAAGCAAGTTTTAAAATTGCATTTTGAAAAACTTACACCGAGTCAGATATTCAATAGTCTTAAGCAGTTTGGAGTGAGTAAGCGTTTTGTTTTGCGTACCTTGAAACGGTTCAAGGAAACTGTAAGTGTCCATATTAAGCACAAAGAAGGTGCCAGACGATCTGCTAGAACGAAGAAAAAGATCAAATGTGTAAGGGGGCGAATAAGACGTAGTCCGGCCGAATCTGGCCGTAAATAAAGCAAACTATTCCAAATGTCCCTGCCTCAATTAACAGGCTCCTCAGACATGATCAGGAATGCACGCCATACATGAAACAACGGGTTCACGGGTTAACAGCTGCGATGGGTTTACAAAGCATTTGCGCAAAGTTATCAAGGAAAAGGGCGAGAGATTCGAATTGAATTAGTATGGTTTATTTCTGTAACATTTATCTTTCCAATGAAAAATAAATGCTATGATTTGGTTGATTTGTTTTGCTGTAATCCCATTTTTTTAGTGACACCTATTGTGAGACACCCTGTAAGAGGTAATGAACCAATAAATGGAAATGCTATGTAGAATTTTAGGAGGTTCTCTGGAGTAGGATGTGAAGTTAATCTAAATCATATGCACCTAAAGACCCAATTCCAAAATTTTGCAGGGATGCTGAAGAGAGATTCGTCATTATTTTAATTTATTCTGAATGATTTCCCAAGTTGCACACTACGATCATAATTAGTTGTAATAACTTGATTATGACTTAGCAAGTCATATTTATGTTATCTCAACCGAATGGTAACAACTGTGCTTCTAGGGTTCTGATGCAACGAACATTCCTCTCTACAATGCAAACACATTTTAACTGGAACAAACTCCCCATCCTTGGATTCACCTATTTCAGAAATTGAAAACATCTTGATAGCTGAATCTGTTCTTATGCGTATGAATGAAGGTTCTCAACAAGAAGTGAGCAAAATTTGTAGAAAACAAGTTCAACAATCACGCATTAGAAGCATTGCTGTAAAAGCCATTTAGACTCAATGTGATTGATTTGCTGATAACTCGTTTCAGAGGCTTGTTTTTGAAATATCATGATGAAATTTTTGTGAATGATTATTGTCATTAATTTGTCTCACAATGTATTGTTCTTATTTTAATAACGAACGCATATTATCAGAATATTAAACTAATATTCATCACTGAATATCTTTTGGATGTGACAGTGAATATGACGCTTTCGATACTACAGTTTACAGTTAGAGAACTACAGCTTTCGACACAGTTGTATCAATCCATCTAGCGTCACAATTCCATCATACACGACAACAAGCTATCGGTAAATTAATCCGACTGAGTGGAAAGGATATGGTCCAATATCCCTTCAGGACCGCACCTGTAACTCGGTTTAAGGCTGCTTATCTCCAGTTTCTCGAGCGTCTATACTCCACTTGATCTATCCACCTAGCCCACTGCACTCCCCTGCGTCTTGTGCCACTCGGATTCGAGTCAAACACCAATTTTGCGGGATTATTGTCTGACATCCTTACAACGTGTCCCGCCCATTGTTCCTTTCCTCCATACGCTGTTTTCTCTTAGCTACACCACCCAAAATAGTCCTCGTCGGTCGAAAATCGTTGAGCATTGTCCACCAGCCCATCAACACGGTACACTCAGTACAGGTGAAGTATGCCAGACCTTAGGGTCTTGTGGAATTCATAGTCAGCTTGGCTTCCGGCCTTTATGCGTCTCTGAATTTCTCTGCTGCAGTTGTTATCCGACGTCACCAATGATCCGTGGTACATAAGCTCAGGTACCACTTTGAACTGATCTCCGTCGATAATCACACTTCTGTGCCTGTCCGAGCTCTATCGCGGTCGGTTCCATCTGCCGGCTGACACTTAATCTCCACTCTGCGTATTCATTCCTAATCCAACCATTTCTGATTGACGTTGTTCACGTCGATGTTCACGTCGTCAGCGAAGCAAATGAATTAACTGGATTTATTGAAAGCCATGCCCGCATAATCGAACGGGTATTCAGGAACGTTCGTATTTACACGTATTGTCAGTAACAATCGTCCTCAAACCAAAACATTTTCCGGAATATTTTGGGTAATTTTGGGAGTGTCGAAATTTGTTTATCAATGTATTCCGATGACCTTGTCCGCAATCGGCACTTTATTCCGGCTCTTTCTAATGTTTTGTAGATGAAATGGTGAGAATAGGCCGTCTGCTCAGTGAATCCTTGTTGTTGAGGCCAAGGTAAAGAGATCAAAGAACGAAGCCCTTCTGCGTTAAAAATATTGACTAGTATTTCACTACCTCTCTAGCGATCAGTTGCTGGGGATCTAAAGAAATGGAAAACAGTCGAAGCCGCAAGATTTTCGAAACATTTTCAGGGAGACAGATAGAGCAAGAAATAAAGAGATAGAGAGAGAGAGAGAGAGAGAGAGAGAGAGAGAGAGGAAGAGAGAGAGAGATAAGCAAAGAGAGACAGAAAGCGAGAGTAAGTGAGTGAGAGTGAGAGCATGTGAGACAGAGATATAGAGAAAGAGAGAGAGAGAGAAAGAGATAGGGAGAGAGGGGGAGGGGGGAAAGAGGGAGAGAAAGAGAGAGAATGAAGCGAGCGACAGATATCGAGAGTGAGTGAGTGAAGTGAGATACAAATAACGAGAAAGAGAGAGAAATAGAGAGAGAGATAGAGATAGAGAGAGAGAGAAAAAGTAAAGAAAGAGAGAGAGAGAGAGAGCTAACACATACACACTCTCATTTCTCTCTGAGCTCGTTTGTTGTTGAGCATTGTGGCCTCGAAAAATAAACCATAGGAACTTTAAATTCCAGACATTTTTAAGGATCTGTCGCACCGTAAAGATTTGGTCTGTTGAAAATCACCCGTCCACATAACCGGCTTCATATTTTCCCACAAATCTGATTTCTACTGACCATACACGACGGCCCATGATTCAGTGAAGCATAAACAGTGTTCGCACGGTAGTTCTCATAAGAACCTTTTTTGTAAATGGACATGTTACTTCCTCTTAATACTCTTCCGGTGGCTGTTCTGTATTCCAGATCCTAGCTATCAGTCGGTGTAGACAATTTGCTATTTATCTGGGATTTGTAACAATCTTATTACCTTTTCAGCAGACAATTTGTAAACCAGACAGAATTGGTGGGAGGCATTCTTATTGTACATACATTTGCTTAGAAATCATACTAAGAGCACAATATTTTCCAAACACAGACATCAGAATTAAGTAGCAAAGAATTTAAGTTAACGGGTGTTCCTGAGTGGGAGATGTCTATTCGTTCGTTGCTCTTGGAGCAAGAAAGGCCAGCGGAGGCACCCATTGGATAGGCAACCGGCGTAGAGTCAGCTAGCCGTAGAAAGTTTCACAACGGGAATACTCTCGACAGAATGTCAGTTACAAATGAGGTCACAAAATAAAACGTTATTTGCGGTTTAGCCTCCTGATTCACGGCACAGAATACGGGAAAGTCAGTGAATGTAAAGCGGTCAGCGGGTTTTCGAACTCAGTTTTGGATAAATATGATTTATCATTCATTGCACTGACATTCGTAAATGTACAGGGTGAGTGATAAGGTTGAGTGATAAATTTTCATTCGTTTGAGACTCGTGGTAATTATATATGCGAAAAAGGAGCCTGTTTTTTAAACATTTTAGACCAACTACTATTTAAAAAAAAATAAAATCACTCGGACGTAAGGTTCATTACACAACCATTAACATCAGAAAACAACTCGGAATCGTGCAGCCAAGTCGTGTAACTAAACGTTACTACGGTACTCTGAGCTTCGAACGAAAGTAGAAATGCGGTTTGAATGGATGTTCTATTAGTGGTCACGATCACAAGCGTTTAAGCGGAAAACGTTTAAGCGGCATCCCAACGCTTCGATCAGGGATATGGGCAAAAAGTTGAAACTTTCCAAATCTTTCGTGCAGAGAGCCAAGGACCGGGAGGAAATACATACGCACAATGTGCAGAAGGCTCCAAATCGCGACGAACGGCAAAAAACGATAGGAAAGTCAAGGCCCGGAAACTGTACACCCAAAAGCTGACGAATCTTCATTGTTTCATCATGGATGATGGTACTTACGCTACGGCGTACTTCCGGCAGCTTTCGTGGCTACTGTTCTGCACTGCCCAGCTCTGGTTTGATGTTCCGGAGGAAGTAAGGCAGCAGAAACTTTCAAAGTTTGCCAAGAAATACATGATTTGGCGAGCGATCTGCGCATGTGGCACACTGAGTGCGCCGTTCGTGGCTATCGAAACTGTAAACTGGGAGATCTACCCCAAGGGGTGTCTACAGCAACGTCTGATTCCTCTGTTGAAGCAACACGAGGGCTCTGTGACCTTCTGGTCGGATCTAGCTTTGTGCCACTATTCAAATATTGGGGGTTATTTCGAGAGTAGAAGTGACGTTTGTCATTTGGTGATGTGAGAAAAGTCACCTGCAGTGATGTGACTCTCCATTTGAATTATCCGAAGCCAACGGAGTTACTTTCGAAAAAAATGGGCTATTATGAAACAGACACTACTGAAGCATCCCAAGAAGGTCAAATTTGAGGAAGACATGAAGAAAAAGTGGGTTTCAGTACAGAAAAAGCTGCAGCAAGATGTTGTACACAACCTAATGAGTGAAGTTAAGCGTAACGTGCGAGTGTACGGTTATGATATTGAAGTTGACTGAAATAAATATGAATAAAGCTTCTTAATGGATGATATTTAATTGTCTGAAGGTTTTAAAAAGATGAGACAACTAGGTACTTTTGTGCAGCGTTTTTTTTTCCGTGATGCAATTTGATGTAGGATACCCTTTAATCCGGTCCGGAGTTGCTGTATTCCAACGCTTGTAGTTCTTTGTCTGCCGTTTTCAGCCAGCTTGATTGGTTGTTATCACTAGCAATGTCATCACAGGACTCATGAACCTGAGAGGAATAGTCTACAGTCGAAAATGTTCCTCATGACGTTGTAAAATCTTTGAACCAACCTGGTTTCTTGCACTCCCGTCAACCATTTCTCGAAGTAGTCCCATTCTGAGAGTTACCTCTTTCAAGTTGTGGTGGAAGTGCCATAGCGCCTTCCCTAAGATCGTCTACTTCCTCCGACATAAATAACTCGTCTTCGGCTTGCTCCACTTCTTCATCAGCATCAATTTCAGAATCAGGATCACTCGGAATAACAACAGCAGCATGATCTACGCCTTGGAATGGAATCTCTTAGTTAGCGTTGACTTCTACCTTCTGGGTCGATTTGAACGGGAATTCGTTTTCGTTGAACCGGACATCTTGAGCCATAAACTGCTTCGTTGATACCAGATTTTAACAGCACTCAACACAGCTTCACCTTGGAGTGCTTTTGGTTCTACGGATTGGACTTAAAGATCTTCTCCATTCAGCTACTTCAATCTGTTGACCGTTGCGGCGTATAGCCGACCTTTGACTCGACTTGAATACCACGTTACTTATAGTACGACAGCTGTTGATTGCTGAAATACTCACGTCCCAATTCGCAGCGTAGTTCGTACACGTTTACTCCCAATTTTGCGGTTGCCTTGGTTTCATATACCTTGAAGTAGTCAAACCGCTGATTTATCGTCTTCGGCTTCTGAAGTTTCAGCACGTTGCGGCATCCCAAATGGGCATATCTACCTCACTAGTGCCTTGCACGTGTGGTGCCAATTCTGCACTTGGTTCATCATTTTATGTACAGGTAGAACAGATTTCCGTAAATCACAGCCTCGCCGATGATTTCTCCAGACTTACTAAGGATCGCTCTTAGTGAGGCTTGAACTCTACCTGGACACCAGCCTTGAGTAAAGCTGCCACCGAGGTTGACCTGCATATGTGGCACTAATAGAACCTTGCTGATCTTTAACGATAATGGTCCACCTTCCGTTGACACCTTTCCTTTCACGATACCTTCTTTTGTGCCCTCCATGCACTGTCAATGGTAACGGGGGTGGCCAGCTTCACAAGCGTTTAGAAGAACTTTTCTTGATCAATCATGTGTCTGCTAGCTCCCGAGACAAGAATCCACTGGATCTTGAAGTTATCTGGTTTTCTTCACACGGGCTTACCAGGGCCACTTCTGGGTCAATCGGGATTCCTTTGTGCCCAAATACACCACATCCGAAGCATTTAGCGGGAAACTTTGATCTCCCTGAATCAGTCTTTGCTTTGGTCCCAAGCCCATGTTCTATGGTCCACTATCAGTTCCGCAATTTCTTCCTGACCGTTTTTGTTCGTCTGCCAGTAGACAAGCCTTTAAAACGTCCACTTTTATCTAATCATCTGCTATATTTTAGATTGCCGTTGTCAAAGCTTCGAGATGAAACTCCTTCGTATACTTGGCCAGTTGACTAACTTCACCTTCAGCTTTAGCTGCCTGATGAGCTTTCAAAATATCCAAAATGGTCCGTTAGCGCAGTGCCTTCATCCATTCACCTCAGGCATAGGCCAATATATGTTTGGGACGCAAATCCCTTCTTGGGCACACAGGAGATTCCACATAGCATTTTTCATCTGCTTTTCCTGGATATACTCCAAGTGACTATCCGTGACAAAAGTGACCAGCAACGCCTTCGCTTTGTTGTCCTTATCCACAAAAGCTTTCTGTGCGCTCGCCATTTCCGGTGGTTGATCCGTTGACAGAATCTCCCGGACACCGTGAGCCGCTAGTTGAGTCTTGACGCGGAGCTTTCTGCTCCTGCAAACTGAATGATTCCAGCCTTTTCGGCAAATCTTCCGGCTTCTGTCAATTTTCCCAGCGCTTCAAGTTCCGAACAGCCTTTCCTTTGATTTCTCTCTTCCAGTTACGCAGCTGGGCCCATAACCAGTTGAAGGTTGTTGCTTGAACCCACCCCCATGCACGGGTACGAGCGTCAAATTCGATATCATTTGAGTCTATGATAATGAATTCAGGCAATTCAAACCAAACGTGGAACCAATGTTTCAATCACAAACCAACTAATTAGGCATAACAGATATGTTTACTCACTCACGTGTAAAATTAGTGATTCCAAAGTGCGTAGAGGCCACATAACATAGAAACCAATTGGGTCAATTCGTTGGAGTACTCAAATGAACAAATTAGATACGTTTGGACACACGAAAAAAAGGGTTCGGTTTGGTTCACGCGCCCGTGTCCAGAATGGAATAAAGGGTGTAACGAACAAAATTTGGTACCATCAGGAATGCGTGCTTCCGCATTGCCGGAATATTCGCTTAACTTCTGTCACCTTGCCCGCCTAGTTTTCCGCAGAATGTTACTTTGTTCGTTTATTTGTTAGGCTCGGGCGTAGGTAACACTTTGCGGAACCGATATTCAATATTGTAATTAACATTGTTTGAATTTTCGATTTTAGAAAAGTGGGTTGCCAATCGTGGCTACCTCGAGGTTAATGGATCACATTATCCTTTGGAAGGGGCTGGACAGGTAACTTATTTCAGGTATTAGTTGCTGCTTTTGGTTGCGATATCTACTAAATCCTCGGTCCCTATAGTTCCTTTCAGGAACTAAGCAGGAAATGGGTGACCACAGTTTGCTGGGCAGGTACAAGTAGCACGGAAACAAAAGGATAATATAACTGAGACACAATGGCAGGATACTTACTAGAGTGGAAGGAAGGGGGGTGATGACGTTACACTGTTAGATCAGGCAAACAAAGGAAATCGCTTGCATGTAGGGAAGATCACGTATTCCCAACGCATCTCTTACCTTGCGGAAGGGTTGTCTACCTCGGGCGACTAGGGTATCCAATAGTCGTGCTCTGGAGGCATCATTATCCGGGCAATGCCAAATTTCTGCTTCAGGTTCTTCACGATGGCCTAAAATTGCTCAATTGGGCGGAGCTCTGGCCTGTTTGGAGGTTTAATGTTCATGGACATCACGTTAGCAGAGGTACATCACTCCATGACTAAAACAGGCCGGAACAAACGTGTTCCTTCAAGAGAGGTAGGAGGCGTTTTTCTAGACACTCGTCAACGTGAATTTCCTGGTTGACGGTTTCAGGTTTTAATTGAAATGTCGCTTTTTAAGCCACAAGCACAGATAACCAAACCTTATGTTTCTTAGCAAATTTCTGTAGTTTTATATGTTTAAAATTTCATATAAACTACAGTATAATAACTTGATAACGTCAAAATTAAAATAGAGGCATCATTCTGCACATACACACACTCCTCCTTCAAAATGAGGCCTGTTCAGCAAGAGAGAAAAGCACCAAACTGAAGGCGACCACATTTTTATCGTCACACCCTGTATTCGAGAGCTCTTTCATCATGGTTTCCGTTTCACTCCCGACCAATTTGCCCGTCCCATGTAATACGGGAAATGGATGCCTAAATGGAATTAAATGAAATTATGTCGACACACTACATGGTAGAACTAATAGATAGATCGATCGGTGTTTGTGTGTGTGTTGCGTCTGATTGGATCGAACATTAATGATGATTGTATGCATTTGGCACGAACCGTTGTGGAAGAGTATTGATGTGAAATCAACGGAGGGGTGGAACCTTCCATGGATCGAAATTGAAGTGATGGCATTGTTGAGCTGACGATCTCGAAAAAAAAGGTCACAAAATCATCTTGATTATATTTAATTTAAGACCCTTGCAGTCTAAGACTCCCTCGTCAAGCACGTCAATCCCCTGCCCCTTGGGGGAACGACGAAAAACCATTATCCTGGACCGTATTCATAATGTCGAAAGTGATTATGAAACAAGACACTTTCCTAAGTTAACAACCCCCCCCCCTCCAAATTTGCCTGTTTTACGATCCGATTTTATGGATCCCATACGAGATGGCCGAACCGCAATCGAGTTCACATTACGATGCCCCATTTTATGACTTTCGCTCGATTTTTTAAAATGACGAATCCCCTTCAGACGTGGGATGTGCAGCCCGTTGGTCGACCAAGATAAGGACACCGCAGTATTGCAGCTCTCATCCTGCCTTTTCGTGGAGTTTGCCAAAGCGGTGGGGACAAGTCGTAAAGGAAACCTCCCCCCATCCAGGCACACGCATAAACGGAACAAGGAATGGAAATGGTTTTATTGAGGCGAGAATAGGTGCTTCTACTTTAGGGTAAATACTGGAAAGATTTAGATAAAGGTTGAAGGAGCGAAGCCAACCCTCGGAAAACGAGAAAAAAAAAGAAGAAGAAGCAGAGCAACGGTAATAAAGTGTCGTTTTATGTTTGTTCAACGCGGCGAGGCCGCTGACATTGGTTCCGCTGTTCATTTGATGTGGTTTTAATGGGTTGTGTTTTCGCTCGGAGTGTTTGCTCGGTATCCTGTGGGGATTGAGCGTATTTCAGTTGGCTGGAGCGAGATAAGAATGCGTGGAGTGGTTTTATGTCCGAAATCAGTGGTGAGCATTGTTTGTTTTTTTGTTTTGTAAATTTTTGATTCAAGTTCAGTAATAGATTTGATGAGGGGATGGAGGGGAAGAGTTTTACATACAGTTAGGTAACGCCTAAAATGTGATACGAGACCAGAGAGATCCGATGGCTATTGCACAAAAGTTGGCAACGAAAACGAAGTAGTTGTTGATAAATATTAGATTGATAACTGGAATGGTCTCACAAATGAATGACTCTCCAGACATTCAGAAATGGGCAGCTGGATCACTTTCTAGCCTCCCGGAATTCTTTCATAGTGCCATCGCCGGCCATTTGATTAACTAGCTACAAAATGAGCAGATGAGCCTATTGTTCAGCTCCATTTTCTCCATCAATCTTTATTACAACCTCAAAAATCTGGTCTGAATTGAAACCAGACCAAATGGGATGAGAGACAACCACGCTTACCACTACATCACCGGCGCCGTCGTAGTAAAATAGTTTGAAGAAAGCAATTGCAAAAATTAAAGCAATTTTCCCATAAATAAAAACCATAATCACACTGTTCGGGTGGTCCCAACCCTAGTCGCACACCACGATCATTATTAGTTGCAGCAACTTGATTATGACTAACAAAGGCACATTTATGTTTTCTCAACTTAATGGCAACATGTGTGCTACTAGGGAACATCATCCCTATTCTTGGTTTAAATGGGGCCAAATCGGTTACCGAGCTTCATTTTCAAATTATCATGTTTTTTTAATGAAAAAACCACCATCACACATTGTGATTGAATCGGTCAAAAGTGGCTTTCAACCATTGCCTCAAATTTGCCTTGTTTCACAGTAAAAAAATCACCATCACACTTTGTGAGTGGCCCAAAAAGTTTTAATCGGTTCTTATTTAAACATCTCAACTATGCATCTCCGTAAAATCTTAAAAATGCAAAGCAGTAAAAAATATGGATAAACAGTTTCACGGCCCTTCAGAGTCCAACGTAGGCACGGCGCTTTTATAGCACTCTGCTGGTGTCATTGACGGCAGTTACCAATGAGTACAGTTACTAAATTTGTAGTTACGAGTTTACAGTTACGAATTTGTATATTTTTCGAAATTATCCATAACTATTAATTAAGTGGGTGACTCGGAACTTCTTCTACGTTGCGTGCTCTGATCAGTGATGGGTCAGTAAGCTGCCTGCCATTAGGCCGAATGGGACACTTACCCGAATTATGAAAAAACTCACATGAGCGGATCAGTGGGTTTGAAAAATTGAAATTTAAAAGAACTGCTTATGACTGAATGAAGGAAAAACCTCCACTGAATGTTCTATGATTTTATGTCACAAGAATTATGAGTAAACCTAATCCCCAACAGGGGAAAAATCTTCAAAAAGACAAATTCGTAATAATTTCATTTGACATTCGAAAGAACTGCTCATGGTTCACAGAAGGAAAAATCTCCCAGAGAAATTGCATTGCTTCATGTCCCAAATATATCAAGTTAAATTCCCATCCTGCGAGTTTCTTAATTGGGAATAATTACTCATGATTGAAAAAGAGGAAAAACAGAATAGCTCATTGCATCAAGCCCCAAAACTTTACAAAATACTGAGTTCCAATTTAAACTATTAGCAGATGACGAAGTTTTAAATTAGAAATTATAGTTCGGTCGCCCCGGTGGAGTGGAGTGGTTATCACGCCAAAGTCACGAGTTCAAATCTCATGAAAAATACCTAAAAGGTGTTTAAGTGAATACGAGATGACCAGCCCAAGGCTGAAAATCTCAATAATAGAGGGGGAAAAAAATTACAATTTAAAGAAGAAAAAATCTATCTATCTATCTATCTATCTATCTATCTATCTATCTATCTATCCATCTATCTATCTATCTATCTATTTATCTATCTATCTATCTATCTATCTATCTATCTATCTATCTATCTATCTATCTATCTATCTATCTATCTATCTATCTATCTATCTATCTATCTATCTATCTATCTATCTATCTATCTATCTATCTATCTATCATATCTATCTATCTATCTATCTATCTATCTATCTATCTATCTATCTATCTATCTATCTATCTATCTATCTATCTATCTATCTATCTATCTATCTATCTATCTATCTATCTATCTATCTATCTATCTATCTATCTATCTATCTATCTATCTATCTATCTATCTATCTATCTATCTATCTATCTATCTATCTATCTATCTATCTATCTATCTATCTATCTATCTATCTATCTATCTATCTATCTATCTATCTATCTATCTATCTATCTATCTATCTATCTATCTATCTATCTATCTATCTATCTATCTTTCTATCTACCTATACATATAAAAATGGTTTTCTGTCTGTCTGTCTGAACTCGAAAACTACTGGACCGATCGGCGTGAAATTTTGTATGGAGGGGTTTTTGAGGCCGGGAAAGGTTCTTAAGATAGCAAGAGACCCCTTCCTTCTCTGGAAGGGAGAGCACCCATACAAATGAAGTACACATTTCTGCATAGCTCGAGAACTTATCAAGCAAATATAACCAAATTTTATATATGGAGTTTTCTGTAGGCAACAATAATTTTCATGGTGGTTTGAGACCCTTCCCCTCTTTAAAAATTGGGGCTCTCATACAAATGAAACGCATTTTTTTGCATAACTCGATACCTAATCAAGAAACCAAATTTAGCACGTGAGAGTTTTTGGAAGCAAAACATGCTTCTACGGTGGTTTGAGAACCCTTCCCTCTCTGGAAGGGCAGGCTCTCATACAACTGAAACAGAAGTTTTTACATTACTCGAGAACTAATCAAGCAAAAAAAACAATTTCGCATGTGGAAATTTTTCGAGACAACAAATGTTTCTATGGTAGTTTAAGACCCCTCCCCTCTCTAGAAGAGGACACTCTCATACAGAAGAAACATTCGTTTCTGCATAACTCCGGAACTAATCAAGCAGATGGAATCAATTTTGGAATGTGGAGGTTTTTGAAGGAAAAAAATGTTTCTGTGATGAGTTGTCACCCCTCCGCCTTCAGGATAGGGAGTCTCCCATACAAATAAAACAAAATTTTATGCATAACTCGAGAACTATTCAAGCAAATGGAACCAAATTTGGCATATGCAGTTTTCAGGAGGCAACAAATATTTCCATGGTGGTTTGAGACCCCTCCCTTCTCTAGAAGGTGGGGCGCTCATGCAAATGAAACAGTAGTTTCTCGATAACTCAAGAACTAATTAAACAATTTGAACCAAATTTGGCATAGAGGGTTTTGAAGAGGCAAAAAATGTTTTTTTACGGTGGTTCTCTCTCTTGAAGAGAAGGCTCTCATACTAATGAAACACAAATTTCTGCATAACTCGAAAACTAATCAAGCAAAGGAAAACAAATTTAGCATGTGAGAGTTTTTGGAAGCAAGAAATGTTTCTATGGTGGTTTGAGACCCTTTCCCTCTCTAGAAAGGATGGGTTCTCATATAAATGAAACCGATTTTTTTGTGCATAACTCGAGAACTAATCAAGCAAATGGGACCAAAATTGGCATGTGGATGTTTTCGTAGAAGAGAAATGTTTCTACGGTGGTTTGAGACCCAACCTCCCTCTGGACTCTCATACAAATGAAACTCAAATTTCAACCCAACATTAGAACTAGCCCTTCTCCCTCGTCTAGAAGAAGGGCTTCCATTCAAATGAAATTGTATAACTCGATACCTAATCAAGCAAAAAGCACCAAATTTGGCATGTGGGGGTTTTTGAAGTTTAGCTTTTTTCTATGATGATTTGAGACTAGGCTGATGCAAATTTTGAAATTTTTGCTCCCCTAAGCTTGATCGATGCCAATTTGGGTCCTGATAGTCCCCAACAAATTTGAACACATTTGGTTTTAATTTGGCTTTGCACACGCTATTCAAAGTTTGTATGGGAATTAGTATGAAGAATCTCAAACTTACATTTCCAGATCCTTAACATCTTAATATTATATCCTTAAACCAAATCTAATATAGATTCGTCTAGTGTAAGTTGTCAACTATCAAAATGCTGAAGATACCTGACATGTAAATTTTATACAAATATAGTTATTCAATAAAACATAAAATACAAACTTTAGGTATGATGTTTTGGTCTTATTTTTGTTATCTTATTATTTTATATATTTAATGTATTTTATTTATTTTATTTTTATATATTTTATATATTATGTTATACATATTATATTATATATTTTATATTGATATATATTATATGTATATTATTTGTTTTTATTTCTTATTATTTTATTTGTTGAATAACTATTTTTGTATAAAATTTACATGTCAGGTATCTTCGGCATTTTCATGGTTGGCAACTTACACTATATAAATCTTAATTAGATTTGGTTTAAGGACATAATATCAAGATGTTAGGGATCTGGAAATGTAAGTTTGAGATTCTTCATACTAATTCCCATACAAACTTTGAATAGCGTGTGCAAAGCCAAATTAAAACCAAATGTGTTAAAATTTTTGGGGACTATCAAGACTCGAATTGGCGTCGATTAAGCTTAGGGAGCAAAAATTTTGAAATTTGCATCAGCCTATTTGAGACCACTCCTTATCTGGAAGGGATGGCTCTTCATACAAATGCAACAGAAATTTCTGCATAACTCAAGAACTAACTAAGCAAATGGAATTAAATTTGGCATGAGGAGGTTTTTGAAAGTAAAATATTATTCTACGGTGGTTCGAGACACCTCTCCTTTTTGGAAGGGTGGTGGGGGGCTTTCATACAAATTAAAAACAATATGAGAATTATCCCTGTACTGTTATAAACATTTGTATGCAGGAGCTTTTGGGGCCAGAGAAGGTTCTTATGATGAGACTCCTTCCACGTCTGGAACGAGGGGGGGGGGGGCGGTGCTCCCGAACAAATGAAAAACAAATTCGGGAGGCTCTCATAGCACAGAAATGATAAACTGAGAAAATTACGAAACGCTGCACAGTGGAAAAAAAAGTGCCCGAAACGCGAAAGAAATCTATATCTCAGCTTGGAGTGGAACGATTTCTGTAAATGTTACCTTAACTTTAAGGAAAAAATCCAAGGAATCGAATGAACGTCGTCTCATTGGACGCACGGAACTGCTTGGAGAGCAAAAGAGCTCATTTTATCCTGGTTCCCCTAATAAACAAACAGAACAGATCAAGACAACATGATGCTAGTCCTATTTAAAATTTCCAGGAGAATTGATTGAAGTAGGTTTCGTTAACAGCACGGCTCTGTGAATGAAGATATGGCTGATTTTACCCCGATTCCCCTAATATTGACGTGCTGTTCAGAAATTTCTTTGCTCGATGTGATGAAAGAATAACAAAATATGGCTAGTCCCATGTAACATTTTCTGGAGAATCGACTGGAGTTAGTTTTTTTCACCGCACGGCTCTGTGAATGAAGATATGGCTGATTTTACCTGATTCCCCGTATATTTTTATGTTTTTCACAATTTTTTTTACTCGGTGTGACACAAGATCGATAAAATAATGCTAGTTCTTTGTAAATTTTTTTGGGGATTCGATAGGAATTGATTTCGTTTACCGAACGGCTCTGTGAACGTAGATATGGCTGATTTAACCCTGATTCCCCAAATAGTTTTGTGTTTATCATATATTTCTTTGGTCGGAGTTACTCAAGATCAACAAATTAAGGCTAGTCCTTTTAAAAACTAGCTGGAGAATCGATAGGAATTAATTTCGTTTACCGCACAGCTCTGTGAACGAAGATATGGGCGATTTTACCCCGATTCCCCTAATATATTTGTGTTATTCAGAGATTGCTTTGCTCGGTGTGACTCAAGAACAAAATTGCCTGCAAAATCGATTGGAGTTAGTTTCATTAACCGCACGGCTCTTAAAACGAAGATATGGCCCTGATTCCCCCAATGTTTTCGAAATAAAGAAAAAAAAACGTCATGTAACGATTTCGTGAAAATGCTGTCTTCTGCCTAGTTTATACTGTTTAGGTGCTTACAGCTGACGGCACGAACTAATGCAATGAACTTCTTTGCGTTCATCCTGATTCTCCCCGTCTATTTCACTCACATTTTGACAGTTGCCTGTAGTATCTTCCCTTGTTATCTCTTCAACTCTTACCGCAAAAAGTAAGGTTAGTTTCCCTTGCAGTTGGCAATGATATTTGAATGAATTCCTCTCGATTTGTTCGCTGGGTTCACGTCAAAAATTACCAGCAGAAACTCGCTATTTGTGACCTTCATTAAGTCCTTACACAAACTCCGCCTCGCAATCTGAACAGCGCCCACAAGTCGATAGTTTATCCGACAGCATTAATTCTCCCAGCGAAAGTTCTTAAAGCCCACCCCAAAACTTAAGGCAAACAAAGTTATCTTCGTTGGGCACCACAGACGCGGGTGGATTTGAACGAGCTCTTCATTATGTTCAAGCACGCGTCACATTCTCCCATCGGTTAACCACAATTAATTACCATTTCCTAATCACCAACAACGATGACGGCTACGGCACAGATTTGCCCTAATTAATTGGAACAACTTACTTTGCAAACCGAACTACTGAACAGTGGGGGACCACAAGATTCAAAATATATCTCCTTCTCCCTCCCTCTCGACAGCGGCCCAATTGTTCCGATGCCGCCCGGAGGCTAATTCACATTGTACGCACAACATATTTATTCGGCCGTTGAGATAAGACCGCGCGCTGCGTCCCGTCCAATGAAACAATTACATCTGCCTTCGCCTTGACTTGCTCTGACTTCAAACGGGACCAGAAAAAAAAATAAGAACAGGAACGTGCCCACGAATGCTGATGAGGATACCGTGGGAAATCTTCGTGGCTCGTCCGCATTCAGTGGCCTTTAATTTACACCAACACAAGTAGTAGCAGGAGCAGCAGCAGCAGTTCCAGTGGGGCCCCGGCGACCCGGGAAATAATATTATTTTGTTGTTATTTTTTGTCACGAATATCCTCGAGGCGGCTGCCGGCTGAGGGCGCAAAACTTTTTTAATCATAAAACACGTCTCGAGCGGCAAGCTTTGGGTGCAATTGAGTCGCCTCCTCCGCGCCTTCCGTAAGGTGTTTGCTTCGATGATGCTTATCTAAAGTATGCGATGGTGAATGTGTGTGTGCCCGGTAGAGGGCGTAGTTGTTTGTCCTGGCCAGGTTTTCTTCTTTTTCCACCCCTCGTTACTCGCGATGATAGTGATTATCCCATAGTTGCGACGCCGGCAGTGGCGCGGTGGTTCCAAATTACTATTATAATGCGTTGCACAAGCTGGTAGGTGAGTTAGTCCCCTGCCCATTCGGAGGACGGTCGGTTTCGTGCGGCAGCTCAGGAATTGCATGTCCTGGCTGGCGTAGAATGTAAATTATCAGGTTTGAGGTAGTTTTTTTTCTCTCTTCTTGTTCTTCTTCTTCGCCCAGGGCACAAGTTTGCTCGCCTTTTTCGAGGAGTCACGCTATCGCGTCGTAACGACGGTCATGGAAGACGGGTCACACCACAAGGCCACACGAGGAGCGAGGAGCGAACCGTATTGCTCGGATCGGGAGGTGTTATTTTTTCCTGCATCGCTGCCACCTTGACGGAGGAAGTGTTCTGGAAAACTAACTTTTATGGGGTTTATGTGGTGCAGAAGATATGGAGATATGGCAGGATTGGAAAGGCCTTGAATTAAGAAGATAGGGGGGATGGTGGCTTTAAAGAGTATGACTGGATTTAAATTGACTTAAGACGTGACGAGTTTCTTGCGGGAAAGTTTTCCTTGGAATCTTGATGGGAAGTTTTTCGATAGTAGATTGTTTGATTTGGGCGCAAAACAAAGAGTCATTGAAGTTGAAGTACTTTTGAGAAAAGAAAAATTGTTGAAGTGGTTTTTGTGTGACATTTGAGTTTTTTTTGGGTAAACTTCAATTTGGAATGGGATTCGATCTTTTCATAAAATGATCCATGAAACATTATTCTGTTTTGATCTCATTCACAATGCAAACTTCAGTCCACATGTGAGACCCATCTGATTTGACGTCACTTTGAAGTTTTTAAAGCATAAACATCAGCTAGCAGAAAGAAAGTGATCAGTTTTATAATGTTTCTACAGTAGTTAAGAAGTTTTGTACGTCCAATGACAGATGCTTCATTTTCAAAATGGAATTGCAAGTTTGACCTTCAAAGACGAAAATAATTTGGGCACTGGCGTATATAATCCAACGCTACATCTTTGGAACTAGCATGAACAACACAGCCCCTCTACGTAAGTCAAAATTGGGTCATTTTCAACAAAATTTCGTCAAAAATAAAGGCACTCATATCTGGTTTCGACAAACCACCAATTTCTATCTATCCATCTATCTTTTTCATGTGGATATTTTTGATTTTTAGACTTGCCAATTCGAACAAGATATACTCAAACTTGAGTGGTCTACTTAAACTTGACGCATTTCCTTTCATCGTGCATTAAAATTTTTTGCACACCCCTTATTTTGAACAAGTGTGCGTGTAGCATCATGCCTCTATTTTGATTTTGAGATTAGCACTTCATTTATCAAAATGCCGTCGAAGAAGAGAAGCAATGCATCACAATTTTGTACGTGCATAGCGAAAATCCAAACTACTCTCACGCCAAGTTGGCGAAATTGTTGAATGTGGCTAAATCAACTGTTACCAACGTTTTAAAAGTGTTCGATGAACGTTTGTCGGCAGCCGGGAAAACCGAAAGCCGGAGGCCACAGCGACGACAAGAGTTGCTCGCTGTTTCGAGCGGAACCGTCAACCTCTCCGTCCGAGGATGTCGCAAAGAAGCTGGGAGTGTCGGCCAAAGCACGATCACGAAAGTTGTACACGAAGATGCTGACGAAGTTTGATTGCGCGGTACAGGACGATGAAATTAACGTCAAGGTGATTTCAAACAGCTTCCTGGACAGGAATTTTATACGGTAACCAGACGGGGAAAGGTGGCAGATATTTTCAGAGCGCATTGAAAATTGTCAAAGTTCGCGAAAAAATATCTGGTTTGGCAGACCATCTGTACCTGTGGCTTGAAGAGCAGCGTTTACATTGCAACCGGAACCGTTAACCAGGAAATTTATCTAAGCGAGTGCCTACAAAAACGTCTACTGCCTTTCCTGAAGCGACACAATTGTTCCGTTCTATTTGGCCGGATTTGGCATCTTGCCATTACGGAAAAAAGGCCATGGAGTGGTATGCTGCCAACACCGTTCAAGTGGTGCGCAAGGACAAGAACCCTCCCAACACGCCAGAGCTCCACCCAATTGAACAATATTGGGCCATCGTCAAGCGGAACCTTAAGAAGACTCAAAAGCTGCTGTGAGCGAGAAACAGCTCAAGGCAAACTGGCGGCGGCAAATCTATTGTGACTGTCACGAAATGCGGTTTTAAGCGTTAATATTTAAGGCGTTTCTCCAAACATTTTCTAAATGTTTGCACCAATCGATCGGAAATATTTTACGCGTCGATCCCAATAATGAAAACTATTGATTCTCAACATTTAACTTTTAAAATAACGAAAATATAAAGTGATGTATTATAATGTCGATTTTTCAGAGTAAATTTACCAATACACAGTACTTTCCTAGCACAGACTTCATATTTGAACGTCTCCTAGGCAGCCATGAATGTTATATAAGGGGCACACCTTCGCATTTTGATTTAGTTTTCGGCAGTCGTGGAGCTGTGCAGCGACTGTAGAAACGCAGTTGGCGGCAGCAAGCATCTGTCCTTTTTTGGGCGACCAAATCAGTTTGCCAACTAAATAGTTTGTTTGGTTGAATTTTTCTCTTGTGCTGTTTGAAATTTCAATAACAGGGTGGCCACAGACTCGGGAAAATCGGGAAATGCGGAAAAAATGCGGGAATCCAAAATCATCTGGAAATATGCGGGAAAAAGGCGGGAATTTCAAAAGTCATCGGGAATTTTTGTCATATGGAAGGAACCATACTCACAGCTTTTTCAAATGATTTGAGTAGCGTTTTTGTCATTTACTTGGTCCACCGATCTCATTGTTCAGCCTGTTCAAAACGTACCGCTTAGAGCATCTTCAGCGGCGGTCTATTTTAACATCTTTATAGGTGATTTGCATCAGCCCCCAATATCGGAAAAGGTTAAGAAACTGATGGACAAAAAATTTCTACCGGAAGCTCGAAAAAAATCTTGTAAATTCAGTGCACTTAGAACCTAAGGGAACTTATCAGAAGCTCGGTATACTTTTTAGATTTGACTTAGTCTTTCCCGAGGTTTAGCTACTCTCCCTGATGTCAAAGGAACATACCATAAAATTAGGGAACTTTCCAGAAAATCGGGGAGCTTTCCAGAAAATAAGAGTTTTTCCTAGAAGTTCAGACAACTTTACTGAAATTCAGATTGTTTCCTAAAAATTCAGGGAATTGTCTACAAATTCAAGGAGCTTACCACGATCCAAAAGTGAAGGGTTCTTCACAGAAGTTCAAGTAACTATCCAGAAATTCAGGGGGCTTCCAGAAGTTTAGAAAACTTATCAGATTATTTTGGGTATTTTTCAGAAGTTCATAGAACTACTCAAGATGGTCAGGGAACTTCCCAAAAAATTCAAGGAACTTTCCAAAAAATTAGTGAAGTTCCAATAGAGAACAGTCAAGAAATGCATGAAGCTTTTCAACAGTTTGCGGATCTTGCTAGAGGTTTAGTGAACTTCTTAGAATTTCATGAAACTTGCTAGATATATACAGAACTTCTTAGAAGTTCAGCAAACATGTAGGAGTTCAAGAAACTTCCTTGAAGTTCAGGGTTTCTCGTGAATTCAAAAAACTTCTCAGGACTTCAGGAAATGCTCACAAAGATCAAAGAACTACCCCAAAGATCAGGAAACTTTCCAAAAGGTCAGCAAATACCTCAGACGTTCAAAGTACGTCGCAGAAATTTAGAAAATTTCCCAGAAGTTCAGGGAACTTCCCAGAAGCTCGAAAAAACTCCCTGATACTCAGGGGATTCAGCAATTCAGAAAATTTCTCAGTATTCTTGCGATCTTCCAAGAATTTAAGAAAACTTACCCCAAGATCGAGGAACTTTCCAGAATTTCAGAAAACGTCCCAGATAAACAGGAAACGGGATTTTTTAGCATTCGAAAAGTTTACGAAACCATCAAAGGATTTTTCCATAAGTTTGGGGAGCTTCCTAGAACTTCAGGGATCTTTCCAGGTGATCGAGAAGCTTTCCAATCGTTCCGAAAACATCCCAAAAGTTCAGGGTATTTAAGTTCTAAGAAGAACTTAAACTTCTTACTACTCGATAATTTTTCGAATCCCACCAAAACGAGAATAAAGCAACCAACTACTTTTTAATCAATTTCATAGAATTTTCACCTATTCACAATCTTGGAGATCATAAAAAGTTCTTGTATGATTTAACAACATCTCGGTAATGCTAACTATTCCACAGAAATTCCACGGCTTCCAAGATTTTTTTTTTCTCGTGAGTTATTTATGTATATGTGTGATATTCTGCTTTTTATCACAGAATATGTGCCTGCTGGAAGTTAAAACAACTTCTAGAAAGCGAAATCTGATTTTCTAAGTTCCCGTCATTTCCAGAAAGTTGTTCCTATTCCATGGATGATCAGCAAACTTTTTGGAAGTTCATCCAAGTTTCCTGAAAAGTTAATAATTTTTCGGCAATTCAATGAACTTCTAGTTCCACCATTTCTCTTCTCGAAAGACAGCGAGCAAACTTCATGATTATCTGGAAACTTCCAATTATTTTATTCAACTGCCGAGAAGTTTAATCAGCTTCTGGCATGTTCATTATAGATATTTCCACCCATTCTTCATAGATATTCCAAAGTTCAATAAATTAAATTTTTAAAGAGTGCGTTCAGTAAGAAACTTAGAAGCTTATTTAAGTTCTGAAATGATGCAAAATAGATCCGGTATAAAACTGAATTTACCAACACCAGCGATGCAGTGATGTTTTTGCGATTGGTCTGAACAAATAAATCCAAACCACGACTTGAACCACCGTTGAAGATGCTCTTAGAAGATCTGGCTACACGGCTGTAACAGGTGAGGCCAGAAATGAACTTATCTTTCATGTGGTGGCGAATGTTTTTGAAGTTTGGCGAATTGCGTTTGTAAGGGTGTTAACACATGGTGAAAGAAGCATTTGGGCAGCTGTGTTCAATGCCGTCTGACGTTGTTTGGCGGATTCTAGAGAAAAGAAAATGATTTGGTCAAATTTTGGCTAGAACCAAGAAGGAGCTACCAAATTTGACAACATTTGTTGAAAATTGGCTTATCGTGTCGCACTAAAAGGCGTATTTTAAATAAATGGAAAGTGTCTGGTGAGTTGGAATCAAACTGGAACAAGTTTGGAGCTCAGAGATTAAGCTACAAGTAATTTATATTAACTCATCTTAACAGTCGGGAAAATAAGGCGAAAATGCGGGAATTTTTATATCAAGATTGTGTGGCCACCCTGCAATTACCGCACCCCGGCTGAACATAGCATTCATCAATCGCAGCATCCCGGAGTAAATGACAAAGAACGTTGAACAACCAACGAACGGATAATGCGAGCCGAGCTGCGACATGTCAGACTGCCCATGTGATTGGGTTCGTTGTAGTTCCTAGTTTTGGCAGATCGAATTAGTTGCTGGTGGGTTATAATAGATATTTCATAAATGATTCAGTATTGAACATAGCGAATAGCTAAATAATTTGTTTGAAGTTTGCTTTTTTGCAATGGGCTGCCTGCTGTTTGCTGGCATGTGATGGTTTCCCTACCACAGTCATCATTTTCTTATAACTAGTTTTAAAATGCTGGTAACGTTCTCTTCGAATTTCAATCAGTGCTTGAGTTCCTTACGTTCTAGGGCCTTAAATAAAGCCCCTACCATTCAATAGGAATCAAGTTACTGCTAAGTATGTGGTTCCATAACAATCTTCTACACTTTAAAGATAGTGACCCTTTTCAACAATCGTAGAAAATACAACCGGGGCCGTTTCCACTTTCCGGGACCGACATGAAGATTCGAATCTCTTCAATTCTCAGTACGACCCCTAAGAGTGGGTCACCGCAGCCAAGGTAACCCACTTGTCCCAATTTCCCAACCATTTCTTTGCCTCAACCACGTGCGCAACATTTCAAGTTCTCCATTCTAATCGCATAACGGAGAGCTTGACCAGCACTCTTAGTTACATTTTCCCTTCAAATTGCTTCGATACGGTACGGCGAAAATCCAACCACCCGAAAGCAAAACCTTTCATCGATCCAACTCAAATCCCGCGGGGCAGCTTGCAGGGGGAAGCTGGCTCACCAAAAGAAGATCAAGCGGAGCAAAAAAATACACACACACACAAATGTTTAATTCAATAGTTTTTCGCTCTCGTCCGAAATATCCATCACCGACGACACTTGGGGGTTGGGGTCGGGAGAGCGAATCCACCTTTTCTTCAAATTCATTTTTCCCAAGCTGCTCTTCAAAGCTCCTGCGAGCAGAAATGAAAGGGGTCATTTTTATTTCATAAAACACTCTTCCTTCCCTCGTTTCACGATGCTGGTGGTGTGTTCTTTGCCCTTTCTTTTTTTTCAGTCGTCTCCAGGATGCAAGATTTACGACTTCACATGTTGGGCGACTGCGACCGGTCATCGTGATGATTTCGATGATTGTGGTGACCATCGTCGGCGATTCCTCCGGAATGATTCTGAAGGTTGGGTCCCGGGAAGATAAAACCACAATCCACACACACAGAGCTCCTCTGTACTAACGGTGGAGAGGCACGGCGATTCAAGCCAATCCGATGAAAACGTGAGAATAGTCGCACGTGGGATGACACTTTCCATTTTCCCCGCCGGGAGAATTCATGGAAGGGTGGACGGGGCAGGAAATCTCTTGAGCGGACCCGTGAAAAGCGCCGTCCATTCTCGAGTCCGCTTCATAGGAAGGTTGACCGGAACGAAATGTGCACTCTTCACACACGGCACAGCATCATCTCAAGCCACCACTAGACAACCCACAATCGGCGAATGAATGGAAACAATGGAAAAAGGTTGACCACCACATCCTCCAGAGTGAGAAAGGTTTTCCTATTTATGTATAGCCATATAAATGTGTACAACAAATGCTCTTTCCACACCGGATGGGATAAGAGAATTGATCCGAAGCACTTTCCGGAATCCAATATGAACGGAAAATGAACTGAACAATAAGAAGAAAAAAAACGAAAACACTTGAATGAAAACCATCATCCACTAAACTCGCCGGATTGAGCACTGGGGAGAGAAAGATGCACTTTTTGTAGCACTCCGGACTTAGTTCCGGCACACAAAGTGGTTATAGTTTTATGACACATTTCCATTTTTATTGGGCAATATTTTTTTTGTTCTACGCCATACACCACTGCACTGGGATGGAGCGAAGGTAGGAAAACTTTTCGGCGGCAGCCAACCAGGCACCGGAATCAGTCCAGGCCGGTCGGCCGACCAGTCCCAGTCAGTAGCCGCAAACAGAACAAATAGGAGAGAAAAAAAAAGTTATTTCATTGCTGTCATTCGAAATCTATATCCGATAAAAATGTTTATGATTAATGGGCGAATGCGAACGGGGGATCCTTTGTGGTTGCTGTTGGAGTGTGATGAATTTTTTTTTTTTTGATCTGATAGATGTGACTGTGCTGCCGGCGTCGGTGGTGTAGTGGTAAGCGTGACTGCTACTGGCACCCCAGTGGGTCTGGGTTCAATCCCAGTCGACGTCGGTGGTTTTTCTGAGGCGAAAAAATCTTGGTCACGTCTTCCTTCGGAAGGGAAGTAAAGCCGTTGGTCCCGGTTCATAGTCATGAGTCGTTAGGTAGGGTCCAGGTGGTGGAGTCCGTCTCCTTGGCGTCGGTGATTGTCACCATGTGAGGAAATAGGCCGACGGAAAATAAATAAGTAAAAAAAAAAAAAAAAAAAGATGTGACTGTCGAGTATCGAGGGAATGAAAAATGAAAATTGAGGAAAGTTACATTTTGAGCTTGTGGTGGGATGAGAGTAGGATCGATCGAAATGGCTGTGCAATGTTTAATGTTAACTGAAATTATCAGACATTTTAACTTTTAATAAATATCGAAACCAGGGAGAAAAAACGACATGATATTGACAACCTTAAATATTTTTGGGCGCTACTGCATTATATATGATTGAAGATGGCGCCACCAACAAGGGCAATTATATCCTGGCTGTTCAGAAAGTATAGAATCAAATTAATCCACAGCATCAACAGAATTGTGTCGAAAATTACAATATGCCATCTAATCTAATATAATCTTAAATCAACGTAGCCAATTCTTGAAAGCATCCAGGAAAATTACGACTTTTTAAATGCATCATTTTTCTTGTCACCGGTCAGGCCAACTGCGTAGCATAAGCCGCATACAGGACTCCAAGAAATAGAGCGATTCCAAAAAGAGAATCTGAAATCGCTCTTCCACTTCGAACCAATGGAAGGAAGAAAACGTGGACCTTCCGTACCAAACACTTCCATGTGAAATTAAATAATGTGACAATTTGTATTTTATCGTTGGGAGCATAGGTGCTAGCCAGATTAATGTATGCTTCCTTTGACTATGGGTGGACTTTTGGCATTTGAACCAAAAGTTGGGCAATAATTTGCCAAGTTTATAGCGCCTTACCTCGCTCAATAAAATTAAGATTGAAATTTTAAATTTACAGAATAATACATTTAGTTGTATGCTATAGTGTTGTCTAATAATACAATATAAAGAACAATTCACGCTAATCCGTCCAAAACTACGATTGAAAGACCTGGTAAAATGCATTTCGTGCCTTCTGGCAACTTTGCTTCTATTGATGCCCGAGCTCTTCGATTTAGCACCACCCGGGGGAATAAATGGTATTGATAGGTGTATTAAACAAACAAACAAAATCGAAAATATCACACACACCGTTTGATATAAGAGGTGTATCGAATATAAGCTATCCACATACATTTGCGTTTGTGATGCTGTGCACTGCATGCTGTGCGTTTGACTGTCAGCTTTCTTTTGTTTACGTGTTTGTGCGGTTCAAATTCTGCGTTTTCAAAATGTCGCGCATTGAAAAGGAAGTGAAAATTAAGGTTCTGGACACATGGCTAAGTGAGAAGGGTATTACTATGCGAAAATTGGCGAAGCGGTTTGGAATTCATCATGCGAGTGTTTAAACCACCATTCAAAAAAGTTTGGGCTCAAGCGTCCAAAAATGCGATGCAACACTTGTCCGGAACTTGATGAAGAGCATTCGATCCAAAGTTCGAAAATTCGTAAAGGAATAACTTAAATTTCATCCGGTCTTCATTATGTTCAAGTTCAACTTCGTACAATAAAGGATCAATTTTTTGTATGAATAAAATAGCGGTTTTCAACATAATTTGAAAGAAAGTTTGTGGATAGCTTATTTTCGATACACTCCTTACACAAAAGATCTTTTTCACACGGGGGATACGTTGCAATGGTCAAAATATAGTTTTTTTTTTAATTTTGAGTTTTCACACAAAAAATTGTGAATGTTTTTCATAAATACTGCTATATGATTACTTTTTGTAAAAAACGGAAAATGTGATTAGAGTTAGGTCGATAAGTTGTTACTTTCTAGAGTTATCTCCAAAAACAAACCGCGTTTGGCAGGTGGAGGTTTTTGAGGGCAAGAAATGTTTTTTAGGTGACTCGAGACCCCTCCCCTTTCTGAAAGGTGGGTAAGGGAATACAAATGAAACATAAATTTCGGCATACGAATGAAAAACAAATTTCTGCAAAACTAGACAACTAATTAAGCAAAGGGAATTATAGCCATTGAGAGCAAGAAATGTTTCAATGATGGTGTAAAACCCCACCGTCCTCTGGAAGAAAGCGGAAGGGGGGATGGGGGTGGGGAGTTTCCATACAATTGAAACATAAATTTCTGCATAATTTCAGAATTAATTAAGCAAGTGGAACCAAACTTGGCAGGTAATTTTTTTTAAGGAAAACAATGTTTCTATGGTGATTTGAGACTCAACCTCTCTTTGGAAGAGGGGGGCTCCCATACGAATGAAGTACAAATTTCTGCATAGCTCGAGAACTTACCAAGCAAATGGAATTAACTTTGGCATGTGGAGGTTTTCTAAGGAGAAAAATGTTTTTATGGTGGTTTGAGACTTTTTCGCTCTCTGGAAGAGAGAAGTGGGAGGGGTCGCATACAAATGAAACACAAATTTCTGCATAAGTCGAGATCTAATCAAGTAAATGGAAATAAATTTGGCATGTAGAGGTTTTGAAGGAAAGAAATGTTTTTATGGTTGTTTCAGAGCCCTTCCCTTTCTGTTAGGGGAAGGGTTGGCTCTCATACAAATTAAATACATTTTTTTGCATAACTCAAGCAATAATTAAGCAAACTGAACCAAATTTGGTATGTGAAGGTTTTTGAAGGCGAAAAATGTTTCCATAGTGGTTTGAGACCCCTCCCGCCTCTACTAAGGGACACTCCTATACAAATGAAACGCAAATTTCTGCATAATTCGAGAACTAATCAAGCACATGGAATTATGTGGGTGTTTTCAAAGTCAGGATATTTCTCTATGGTATTTCGGGACCCCGCTCTCTTCTGAAAGGGGGTGCCCTGATACAAATTTAACAGAAATGTTTGCATAACTTGAGAACTAAACAAACAAATGGCCCAATTTGGCATTTAGATTTTTTTGTAGACAAGAAATGAAACACAAAACACTAAGCATGAGAATTGTTCAGACTCGAAAACTATTCAACCGATCAGCGTGAAAATTTGTATGCAGGGTTTTTTGAGGAGAGAAGATTCTTTTGATGGTTCTAGACCCCTCTCCCTCCGCTCCCATACAGATGAACCACAAATTTCTGCATAACTCGAGAACCAATCAAGCATATGGAACCAAATGCGGTATATCGAAGGCAAGAAATGTTTCTATAGTAGTTCGAGACCATTTCTTCTCTGAAATGAGGGAGAAAATTTCTACAAAATTCGAGAACTAATCAAACAAATGGAACCAAATTAGGCATGTGGGAGTTTTTGGAGAAAATAAATGTTTCTATGATGGTGTGAAACCCCTCCCCTCTTAAAGAGGAGAGGGGGTCTTCATAAAATTGAAAACAATTTCAACCAAACATGAGAATTATCTTGACAACTCAAACACAAATCTAACCCCTTCTTAGTCGAGGAAAGGGAATGCTTGAGCTACTCTCAGTGCTAAAGGTTGTGCAGAATCAAATTGCACCACATTCAAATGGCTGTAACATTTTACCCATTGGGTATTTTCTGAAATTTTGGGTGGAATTAGTTCAATGTGTATTTGTTTACGTTGTGTAACTTTCACTAGCAGATGTGCAATCGTTACGAAGATGGACGTACCACGAAAATCCGGATCTTCCTCATCGTGCCATCAGCAGGAAGCAGTTCAGTTCGAGATGTGGCGAAGAAACCGAATCTAACCAAAATGTTCGTCAAGATGCAAAAAAACGTGAAGGACTACACACGTGCAAAGTCCAAAAGGCGTCTAATCGCGATGAACGGCTGAATGCGGTAGATGAAACACGTGCACGGAAGCTCTACACCCAGATGTTGACGAAACCACATTGCCTCGTTATGCATGATGAGACGTATGTAAAAGCAGACTTCTGGCAGCTTTCGGAGCTCCAGTTTTTCACTGCTCATCATAACCTCGATGTCCCTGAGGACGTTAGCAAGCAGAAGATGTCAAAGTTTTTCGCAAAAAATATACGGTTTTTGACGGTAAAAAATGTTTCTAAGGTGACTGAAGACTCCTCTCCTTTCTTAAAAAAGGAGGGGCTCTCATACAAATGAAGCACAAATTTCTGCACAACTCGAGAATTAATCAAGCAAATTGAACCAAATTTGGCATGTGAAGATTTTTGACAGTAAGATATGTTTTTAAGGTAATCTAAGACATCTCCCTTTTCTGAAAGAAGGGGCTCTAATACAAAATAAACACAAATTTCTGCAAAACTCGAGAACAAATCAAGCAAATGAAAACAAATTTGGCATATGAAGGTGTTTAGAGGCAAGAAAAGTTTCAATTATAGTTTGAGACCCCTCCACTTTCTTAAAGCGAGGGCTCCGATAAATTAAAACTTGTTTGCAGAGATTTTTGGGGCAGGGTGGGGTTCTTATGATGGTTTGAAGGGAGGCTCCCATACAAATAAAACATAACATTTCTGCAGAACTTGAGAACTACTCAAGAAAATGGAAACATATTTGGCATGTGGAGGTTTTGAAGGCAAGAAATGTTTCTATGGTGCTTTAAAACCCATCCTCGCTCTGCAAGGAGGGCTCTCATACAAATGAAACTCAAATTTCAACTAAACATGAAACATATTCAGGTAACTAAACCACAAAATATGTATTTCTCGGGTAGGAAACATGTTAGATAGAAGTTTGAACCCGATTTTTGGTCAACAGAAAACCATTCCGAAAACCGCTCGAACTTTAATTGATGACATGCTAAGGCATGGCCGTATTAGAGCGTTTCCAGGCGAAATGATCTACCGACCAAACATTGAATGTCTCAGATTTAATTTGTAATTTGAAAATTTGTACACGTAAAACCACGAAAGTAAGTTTTTTCCACTGATTCAACAAATGTTTGGACTCAAGAGTCAGTTTTAAAAAGGGCGTAAGCATTTTGAATAGCACTTCAAATATTAATTTGTAGCTCGAAAACCTTTGTTTGTACAAAAAAAGTGTCTTAGAATAAGTTGTAGCCCTTTGTGAATAAAATATACACTGAAAAAAAAAATACACTGAAAAAAAAAACACTGAAAAAAAAAAAGTGTATGAATTTGATATCATGTTGATAGCTTAATTTGAAATTATCTCTATAATTTTTTTCACATAACAAAATTTGTTAATATATTCACCAATATTCGGCCTCACAACGAATTCTTTTTAAAACTTGTAGCAAATGAAGATCAACTAATACTAAGTATTCTATTCTCATTCGAACTGCTTGAACCTATAAAGCTTTACACAACAGTTTGTTGGTCAATTTCATCCAGATTTTCTACAATTCTAGCTCATATTTGCTTGTTTTGGATTCTTGCGAAGTACTGTCTTGATGAAAGTCAAAAAATGTCGAGCAATGTTCCGGTAAATTCGAAGGTCTCATATCCGGCACAAAAAGCACATTGTTGGCCTAGTACCACTCCAACATACCTCGTTCCTGTTAAGGGCCTTCTACACTTTGACTATCCTGGCAAAGGAAAACAACAAGCTGATATCATATAAGTAATAAGTTCTGTTATCCCAGTAATAGTTTTGATTTCCGCTATTATCGCATAACAAATTCGCAGTCTGCTTCCTTAAAGACTCTCCTAAAGACTCTCACCTCTACTACACCGTAACCTCCTAATGGAACGGTCAAAACTTGGTCGACTCAAATATGACGTAGTTTTTTAAATCGTGCATTTGAAAAACTTGAACACCCCTCATTTTGTTAGTGTATGCGTACGAAATGTTGACTCTATTTTGTTTTTGCCATTTTCTATTCAGTTGTCAAAATGGCGTCGAAGCAAGAAGAGCAAGAAGAGCGTATCAAAATTTGACACGCGCATAAGCAAAATTCAAGTTAATCCCAAGCCGACTCGGCAAAACCACTTAATATTACGAAATCAACCGTGAAGAATGTTATAAATGTATTCCGAAAACGTCTGACGACTACCAAAATGCCGGGATGAGGAGGAAACCGAATCCAGTAAGCCGCATCGACCGGAAGAGTAGTGACCAGCATTTTCAAACGCAATCCCAACCTTTCCATCAGAGATATCGGAAACGAATTGGGAAAGTCCCTCACAACAGTGCAAAGAGCAAAGAAACGAGCCGGACTGTCAACATACAAGGTTACAGTGACACCAAATCGAGATAACAAGCAAAACACAACAGCCGAAAAAAGAGCGCGTAAGTTGTACTCGAATTGGTTGATCAAGTTTGATTGCGTCGTAATGGACGATGAAACATACGTCAAGGCTGATTTCAAGCAGCTCTCAGATCAACAGTTTTTACGGCCACCGGAAAAAGAAAGATTCAAGATAAGTTTAAGCAGACAAAAATGTCAAAGTTCCCGAAAAATACTCGACTTTGCAGGCGATTTGCCCCTGTTGGCTAAAAAGGGAAAGTTTCGTGACAACTGGCACTGTCAAGGAAGACGTTTATCCAGAGGAACTTGAAGAAACATAGTTGTCCCGTGCTGCTTTGGCCAGACCTCGCTTCTTGCCACTACGGAAAAATGGAACAGCCGGAATGTAACGGAATAGAATACCACCAATAGTGTGCCAATCGTACCCAAGGAGAAAACCCAAGGAGAAAATATTGGGCAATCGTAAAGAGAAACCTCAAGAGAATTCAAAATAGTTGGAAGTGAAAAAAAAGTTCAAGGCAAATTTGCGTTAAGCATCAAATAAGGTGGATATAAAAGCGGTACAAAACAAGACGGAAGGTGTGAAACGTAAAGCCAGAGAGTTCACATTTGGAAAATCGAAAGCCAAATCAAATAATTTTCCGGTGTTTTGTAGACGATGAACTTCAAAAGAAAATAAAGATTGATCATTTATATAATAAACTAATCAGTGTGCATTTAATCATGATTGACCAATTTTTTACCGTTCCACCCTTTGGAATTTACTTGCACTGGATCTTACAAGATTTTATCCTGCAATTCCAGTATAATTTCAGTTTTAGGAAATATTTCATTGGAGATGGGATTGGTTCACCTCAGAGCAGAGAAAGATAAAGCAGAAAGAAGGGGAGGTCTTCCTTTTTTGGTCCTAACTTACGCAGTTTTGAATGACATGCGGTCTCCGTTTTGTTTTGACTATCTTTTGGGATATTGAGGATGACTTTGAACTTTTAGTTTTTAAGGAAGTCCTTATAGGTTGCCCTTTGTTGTTGTAAAAATTCTGTAAATCGAGCATGATTATGAGCATGATTCACCTCCCGAGGTATCTACTAAGTTATTGCTAGGTCATGATGATGCTTGTGGCTAACATGCATCTTAA
The DNA here is from genome assembly GCA_034211315.2 of Aedes japonicus. Classification (NCBI taxonomy): domain Eukaryota; kingdom Metazoa; phylum Arthropoda; class Insecta; order Diptera; family Culicidae; genus Aedes; species Aedes japonicus. The sequence continues at coordinate 12,247 of JASCZW010002378.1, read as the reverse complement.
AATGTGTTTAAAAATTGTGATTAAAGGGTGTACCGTTTAAAACCCTTACATACAAAACTCATCCTCAAAATTCGAGTTTCCTCCGATAATTACCAAATTTTCAGGGAGTAAAAATAAACAATTATAGTTATTATTGACATCACTTATTTAATTTATTTCATCTTTACCGGTATATCCGATTGCGCGAACTTTGGGCTAAGGTTCTACACAACCTCAGAATCGACTGTTTTGACCATATTAATCCATACTTTATTGATTTCTTATGCATTCTTCATCACCTTAGGTCATTTTAGAAGCTGCTCCTTCATAATGGCCTGGCATTTTTCTATGAGGCGCAGTATCGGAGTTTTTGAAGGGTTCATATCTTTCGGCACAAAATCGACACCATTTGCCACTCTTGCACGTCCTCTGTGTAGTGGCATGGTGCCAAATCCGGCCAGAAGATCGTCGGACCGTCGTGAAACCTTCAGGAGAGGAAGAAGCCGCTACTGGAGACACTCTTCCAAATACACCTATCCATTCATGATGCTTGCGGTAATGAAAAGTGTACTCCACTTTCCGCAATTACAAATCGTAAGAACATCTTGGCGGTCTTCGACATCTTCTGTGTCCGAAGGTTCTCGGGAACATCACGATTATCCTTGGCAGTCACATACAGGTATCCTGGAATCTGGTTGAAGTCCGCCTTCACATATGCTCGTCATCGCAGCAGTGTGGTTTCGTTAACTTCTAGTCGTACAACTTCCGTATAGATCACGAAAGACATCTTCAAAATTTCTATATATTTAAAGACCCTTTTTAACTATAAATTGTATCAATATAAATCTTCTTAAGCAATACACTTTGTCAAAGACAGTGTGTTGCTAAAATTATATTTTCATGGTCAAAATAATTTCTTCCTCAATATTTTCTTTTTCGTCCCTCAAATTAACTTCGGTGATAGATATTTTAATATCAATATTTTTACCCTTGGCAAACTAAATTACTATCAGCAAATTCATTGATTTAAACTGAACACAATGCAAATACTAGTTTTTTTTTATTGAAATATGGTGATTTATTCGTCATTGCCATCAACATTTAAGAAGAAATCAAGTATTTTATAAAAAGGACATACATTCATGGTACCATTTAACCCAAAATTCTTCTAAATTCACCTGAGTATTTATAAACAAAAGAGACCTCTTATCTTTGCCATTTATATGCAATCATATTTGCATCCCCGTTTTTCCCCCTTTGTAAAATAATGTAATTAGAAAAAATCGAAATTTTTGGACTAAAATCACGATATCTTCTGAACGTATGTATGAAATAACGTTTTTTCTTCATCAATGTGTGTATTTGAACACTTTCTAAAAATTTTCTGAAAACACTGTTTTCATAAAACCTTAAATGAAAAAGTTAGGCGAAAAATACTATTTTTTTAACGGCTACCCTACTCTTAGGCGTAAAAATAATCATAACTAATGACACAAAAAACCTACGACTATGGTTCTTGCAGCAAAGTTGCTTTAAATTTAATAAGAAACAACTTTGTCGAACATTGTTCTGCTTCATGTCAAGATATGTGAAAGATAAAAAAATTATTTCAATATATTCAAGGACCACCCTAACTGAAACTGATGTCAAACTAAAGCCCTAATTATAAGCTGCAACTTTGCAGAAGACAGTTTTGTTCAAAAGTTGCATCTTCATAGTGAAAATAATTTATTCCTGATGTAGAAGGAGATGTTCGCTCATCACCATGAGGCACCAAGAGTGAACAACAATGTTTTTGGCTAGTTGTTCACTCTTGGTGCCTCATGGTGATGAGCGAACATCTCCTTCTACATCATAATCGTTACTCCTCGCACGGAGAATATATAACATAACAATTAATGAATTTATTCTTGCTAATTTTTTATTCTGGCCCAGTGTGCATTGTGAAGACATCAATGAGTACACCATGATCCCCTTTTTTGCTTCTTACATCAATGAAGGGTATTAAGATCGCTTGAAAACTCGACTTTTTATCCGAGGTCCACAGGGCCGAGTAGTCATACTACTATCTCGACTCAGCTCGACGAACTGAGCACATGTCTGTGTGTATGTATGTGTGTGTGTGTGTGTGTGTGTGTGTGTGTGTGTGTGTGTGTGTGTGTGTGTGTGTGTGTGTGCGTTACAAATAATGTCAAATCGGTTTCTCAGCCATCTGTGAACCGATTTCAGTTCTGTTGACGGCAAATAGAAGCTACAACATTCCCATAGAACGCTATTGATTTTTTTTTCATTCGGACATTTCGTTACGAAGATATGAACGAAACAGTACTTGAAGGCCTATTATAATAGTAATCAAACAGTTTAGTCTCCGATTACATACTGAGCTATTTGTGTACCGATTTTAGTTTTGTTGGTGTCAAATCAAAGCTATGATATTTCCAAATAACTGGTCAAAATTTCATTATGATTGGATAATTTTTCATGGAGATATGACCAAAACAATACCTGAGAGCACATAATTGTGAGATGACAATATACTCGTTGCAGTGCAAAACCGAACAAGACCAATCACACCAATCGATGCCGCTTGCATTCTATTGTGTCGTATCTGGAGCGTTGTATAGCACATACAGCGGACTAGCCACACTATGCTACTGTATAGAATTAGAGCAGCATCGATTGGCTCGAGTGGCTGGTTTTGAACTGCAACGAGTATATTCGAAAATTACACAAAGTCTCCATTTACTATTTTCAACGAACATGTACTTATTAAGCATCTTGAATCCATATCGATAATCAAAATTGACGCTTAGGATTGTCTAATAATTCATGCTATGGACTGATTATATGAAATTTCTAATATTTATGTTATTTCCCCTTTTATATAACTAACATACACAGGTCATTAAAGACTATTAATGGAAATATTTTAATTTTTGTTCAATCCTGAACAATACGTTCAGGATTGACAAAAAGTTCATTTTATGTATGGCATATTGAATATTTCTGAATCTTCTTGGAATTTCTGATGAAAATACGTATCCAGTACAATATTGCCCACATTTGAGTTTGTAATTCTGGTGAAATGTAAGAAGGGTTCAGTCTCACCATCGGTGGATTAATGCGGGTTTTTTCATTTCGTCCCACTGTGCGACGTTAACCAACAGTCAGTAGCAAGTTAACATTCTATAAATCTATAAATTTGGCCTTCTGTATATTCGACTCATAGAGGAAATTGAAAGATTATCTAAGGCTAACCATTTCAAACCCAATTAACTGGAAATTTACCAAGCATAAACTAGTTCAGCTTCGATGCAATCGAGTGAGACTCCAATCATGTACTTACAAATCTGCATCGATGCACTCGGAATCTCATAGCCTCACCTGTAACGAAAGAAAAGAAAGAATCCATATGAGTTCACTATTTAATGAAACTAGTAACAGGTTATCGAACACATTCCGAACAATCAAACCCCTTCCCATCCTCTTATTTCATCTTCAAATCAAACCTCAAAGAAGTCTTTCAGAACAATCCCTTGGGTGCGATATTCGAAGCTTTAACATGAAACATGACTTCCGACAACATGCCGAATGTGAGTTGCCGGTTCCTTCCTCCCCCGCAACGAACAATGGCGCTCCGTACTGAGCTTGCATCAATTGAAATCTAATCCTGGAGGAAAGCTCCTGCATTGTGTAGCCTTAAGCTGTGCCATGGCTTCACTCCTTCGCCGGAAGAAAGCTCAAAACAAATCCACGAACAATCACTTTCTGCCGCATAACAAGCTCGCAGGAGAAACCATTATCTCTTACAACACGATTATAATTATTCCTTCTCCTCCAGGAACGAACGCCTACGCCGGACTGCACACTCACACGCACGGCACATCGAGCATCTCGAAGTCGAAGATTATTAAGCCGGCCTGGGTGGTCCCTTCTTCTTCTATCATTCAGCCTTGCGAGCCTAATGGACCGCCGCCTGGTGGTGCTTCTGCACAGGGAAATCTCATCGGAATCAGGTGTAGGTCCCAAAGCCGATGTTGATCCATAAATAATTACTACCAAGGAATTTAGAGAATTTATGGAAGATAATAATGAGCGGCCGGAATATCCTCGGTGAATTATGAAGGGATTCGGTTTTCTTCGAATGACTCCAAGGCTCAGCTCCTGGATGCGGGGCGATAAAAGAGTAACGGAAAACAATTAAACTGAAAATAAACGGCGACTGGCGAGTTTAATTACTAGGATGAACAAATGCCTCTATTTTCCTGAAAGCAATTCCACCCACTTTTTTCAATGTGGCATAACGTCACTTTAATGTATCCATTTCAAAGCCATTCGCCCCCGATGGAAGCATTTAATTTCCCATATCACTTTTCCCGGTAATGCGATACCGCCCGCGTCGGCCGTCGTTTGGTCTAGTTGGCGTTGGAATTTCGAGAAAAAAAAATTGACACATATTAACGACTGGGAAACACATGTCAGATTTCATTCTAACTGCTCATAAAACCATGCTGCTGGGTCAATAAAAATCCAAAACATGCCGGAAATTCCCGGCTGCGCTGCACTCGGACAGGGCCGTAACTTTTCCCCTTCTTCCACGGCACGGTGGGATCCTCCGGTTGGAAAATTGGTGCCCAATCAAATAATGTGTGTGTAAACTTGTTTGGCTCGTGTCGTGTTCCAATTTCCAGCCTACCATGACATAACCCCATTAAGTTGTTTGACATACCGCGCCGGTCGGGCTCTTGGCTCTTCACAAAGGCCGACGGCGGAGGGCAGCACCCGCAACTGGTATCCGGCCGTGCACTGGAAGTCGAGTTATCGGTCTTTTAAAGTCTACTTTATGGGCGCTGTGTTTTCTCAGGAATGCGAGTTTAGATGCGATAATGGAAATGGATGGAAGTCTTAGAACGGAGGGGGGAGGGCTTAACTGGGATGAACCGGACGATTTGTAGCTTTAAAGGGGGATTGTGCTGGAGGTGGCGGGATGCGAGTCCCGATCCAGCCTTAGAATTTTTGGGATTTTAAAATTTCTCGAGTTTCCTGCAGCAAAAACAATCTTAGAAAACAGGAAAGTAATATTTGAGAGCGCGCAAAAAATACGAATGTAACAACCAAACAAAGGGAAATCATACAAATATGGCAGGTGATTTTACATTCCAGCTATTTTATGTACATTCTGTGCTGTTCTGTGCATATGTATGTATTTTTTCATATGCTTTATTCCTTGAATAGTGTAGCTTTTTATATTTTTATTACAATCCCAAAAAAAAAAACAGTTAACCAAACCAACCTAAATCAATTGATACCTTTTTATTCTTGTGTCAATTATTCGGCTTTAGCCCTATTATTTCAGTTCTGAGTGTTTCTTTTCCAATTTCTGTACTTTTTCGATTTTTCTTTTTCTTCTTCCGATCTTTCTCCGTCCGAAATTTTGCTTTCTGATTCCTTGTATATTTCTTTTGCCTTTTTTCTTTAATTTCTCCTTATCCTTCGCCAATCGATTCCATTCTTCACTGCTTATTTCCCTATATCTACTCAAATCTTGTTCTAGCGAGTCTTTCCACATTAGGCTTGGTCGTTCTTCTTTTTCTTATTGAATTTTAGTTTGTCAGCTAATTTAAGTGGATGTAGTTCTACTCTTCTCAGAATGTGACCATAATAACTGATTCTTTTTTTTCTTACTCTCCTAATTATTGTTTTTGCTTCCAACAATTCTTTGCATTAAGTTTAATATTTGTTTGTATCTTACAATAATTAAAAAATACTTCTTAATGTAAGCTTTTCACAATTTGCCATATTTACTCTAGTTATTTTCGTCAGAACTGCCACTTTCGTTCCATATATTATAGGTTGTTCAGGAGGGGTTGAATTTTTTTAACAACAATGTAGAACTGTTCTACTTGTCTCATAGGCATTTTCGCATCGTTGTCTATTTGTTGATCGCCTATCCAAGGATGCTGTAAGATATACTTCTAAATATTTCATCCTGTTGCAAACCTTAAATTTTTTTCGAGTTAGTACTATTTCATCTGGCATCTGATCGTTTTTGTTTGGAAATCCCATTAGTAACTGGTATTTGACGTAATTTAATTTTAATCCTATTTCTCCTAATTGATTGACAAGTTCTTTCAAATTGTGTTCTAGTTCATCTATACAGGTTGTTAATATGAGCAAATCATCTGCAAACGCCAATAGTAGTGGCAATTTGAGAACCTTTAGGTCCATTAGGTTTAGTTCGGGTATTTTTTCAGAAATTTTAAGAATTATATCTTGGATAATGTAATCAAATATATCTATCTATACATATAAAAATGGATTTCTGTTTGTCTATCTGTCTGCATGTCTGTCTGAACCTAATAAACTCGAAAACTACTGAACCGATCGGCGTGAAATTTTGTATGCAGTGACTGTTAAGGCCAGGAATGGTTCTTATGATGGTTTGAGACCCCTCCCTTCACTGGAAAGGGGGGCTCCCATACAAATGAAACACTAATTTCTACATAAATCGAGATTTAATCAATCAAATGAAACCAAATATAGCATGTGTGAGTTTTTGAAGTTTTTGAAGTTTTTAAGGTAGCTTGAGAACCCTCCCCGTCATAAAAAGGGGGGGCTCTCATATAAATAAAATACAATATTCTGCATAACTCGGGAACTAATCAAGCAAACGGAATAAAAATTAAGCATGTGGTAGTTTTTGAAGACACCACCTGGTTTGAGACCCCTCCTTATCATGAAGGGGGGGGAAGGGCTCCGATACAAATGAAATACAATATTGGGCATGATTCGAGAACTAATTAAGCAAATGGAACCAAATTTAGTATGCGATGGTTTTTGAAGAAAAAAATGATTCTATGTTGATTTGAGACCCCTCCCCTTTCTGAAAGGGGGGGGGGTCCCATACAAATGAAACGCAAACTCGCATAACTCGAGAACTAATCAGGGAAATGGAACCAAATTTGGCATATGGATATCTATGAAGGAGGGAAATGTTTCTATGGTACGATTTGAGACTCTTCCACTATATGAGTAGGGGGGGGGGGGGGAGGGGTAACTAATAAAGCAAATGAACTCAAATTTGGAATGGACGAGTTTTTTAAGACATGAAATGTTTTTTTGGTGGTTCAAAGCCCCTCCTCCCTCTAAAAAGGGGGGCTCTCATACAAATGAAACTCAAATTTCAACCAAACATGAGAACTATGCCTACTGCTTTGCAAATTTGTATTCAGTGGTTTATGGGTGCGGGAAAGCATCTTTTGATAGTTCGAGAACCCTCCCGCCTCTAGCAAGTGGGGATCCCATGCAAATGAAACACAAATTCCTGCATAACTCGAGACCTAATCAAGCAAATGGAACCAAAATTGGTATGGGTGAGTTTTTGAAGGCTAGAAATGTTTTTATGATGGTTTAAAGCCCCTCCTCCCCTGGAAAAAAGGGCCCCTATAGAATGAAACACGAATTTAAGCCAAACATAAGAATTATCCCTACTGCTATGTTAATGTAGGAGTATTTAGGTCCGGGAGAGCATCTTATGATAGTTCAAGACCCCTCCCGCCTCTAGAAAGGGGGGCCCCTATCCAAATGAAACCCAATTTGGTATGAGCGAGTTTTTAAAGGCAAGAAATGTTTTAATGGTAACTTGAGACCTCTCCTCACTCTGGAAAGGGGGTCTCCCATACATACGAAACACAAATTTAAACGAAACAATAGAACTATCCCTACCGCTATGCAAATTTGTATGCAGGGGTTTTTGGGTCCGGGAAAGGATCTTATGATAGTTCGACACCCCTCCCGCCTTTAGAAAGGGGGGCTCCCATGCAAATGAAAAACTATTTTCTGCATAACTCGAGAACTAATCAAACAAATGGAACCGAATATGGCATGTGGAGGTTTTTGTAGGCAAGAAATGTTTCTACGCTGGTTTGAGACCCCCCTCGGTGAAGGTTTTTATGATGGTTGGAGACCCCTCCCGCATCTGGAATGGTTGCTCCCATACCAATGAAACACAAATTTCTGCATAACTCGAGAACTAATCAAGCAAATGGAACCAAATTTGGGATGTGGGGTTTTTTGGAACCAAGAAATGTTTCTATGAAGGTTTGAGACTCCTCCCCTCCCTGGAAGGGGTGGGCTCTTATAGAAATTAGACACAAAAGTCAACCAAACAAGAGAATTATACCTACTGTTATGAAAACTTATATGTAGGGGTTGTTGAGGCCGGAGAAGGTTCTTATGATGGTTCGAAGCTCCTTTCTCGCCAGGATTTTTATATATATTAAAATGAATTTCTGTCTGACTGTCTGTCTGATCGATCGGAGTGAAAATATGTATGCAAGGATTTTTGGAGCTGGGGAAGGTTCTTATGATTGTTTGAGACCACTTCCTCCTTCTGAAAGGGGGGAGGGCTCCCATACAAATGAAACACAAATTTCTGTATAACTTGAGAACTAATCAAGTAAATGGAACCAAAATTGGTATGCGGGTTTCTTTTAATTGCAAGAAATGTTTCTATGGTGATTTCAAACACAAATTTCAACCAAACCTGATAATTATCCAGGTAACTAAGCCACAAATTGTGAATTATCTTGGTAAGAAGAATGTTCTGATAGATTCTTAGTCAAAAAAAAACTTATTCTGAACAAAAAAATTAAAGCGTCAGTTCTTTGTAATGTTCATTAATTTAGTTGCAGGCGTAGCAACGCTCGCACCGGGATCAGCTAGTTAGTGATAACGGGCAACCTTGCTTGATTTCTTTCCCTCTTTTCACCACTCCAGATAGCTCGTTGTTCCATAACACTCTTGTAACTTCGAGTAGTGCTGATTGAAGGCATCTTACTTCAAAAGCTAATTAGGTCCCTCTCGCAGGTCAAACTTATCACCTTGTCGAATTTGGGAGGACTTAATCTAATACTTCAGGTCTGCATGGGAGCCTGATAATTTGACCAGCAGATAAAGTATCGCATATTCATTTCTCTGCCACGTTGTAGTACGTTTATATAAAGGCACTGATATCATGTGTGATACTTGTCGTGTGAGGTTTGTCGTGATTCACTTTTTTAGAGACAAAGTAAGTAACAAAATAAAATAATGAACATAACAGAATAAACAATTATGTCGTTATATCTGCATGAACTTTAATGAATGAATAATCGGAATGTTTTTTTGAAAAGGGTGTGTCGTAGTTTTGAGATACTATTTTGCTTCGCTCGGTGTGTGGCGTTGCATTTTTTCCCATCTCAACAACTGCAGTACCTGAGGGGAAGAAGTGGAGCAGGAGGAACAAATCGCGACAATGTCCAATCTGAAGAGGATGAGGATCGCGATTCCAAATTCGGATATGTGTACGCCGTATCCGGTCCTGTTGTACGAGTTGGTTCGCGTAGGATACTACGAGCTGGTCGGTGAGATCATTCGATTGAAAGGTGACATGGCTACCCTCCAGGTATACGAGGAATCTTCTGGTGTAACTGTAGGTGATCTCGTATTGCGTACCGGCAAGCCCTGTCCGTCGAACTCGGCCCCGGGGTATCATGGGTAGCATTTTTAATGGTATCCAGCGTCCAGTGGCGGATATCAACGAGTTGACCAATTCGATCTACATCCCTAAAGGTGTGAACATTCCCTGCTTGTCACGTACCCAAAGCTGGGGATTCAATCGTTTGCACATCACCGGTGAAGATCTGTACGGTTTGGTGCACGAAAACAGTTGATTCCATCCAGGTGCCAAGGGTACCATTGCTCGTGAAGCTTCCATCTACACCAGTATTACACTGTCCGAATACTTCCGTGACTTGGGTTACAACGTGTCCACCTCTCGTTGGGCTGAAGCTCTTCGTGAAATTTCTGGTTATCCTGCCTACCTGGTGCCCATCTGGCATCTTTCTACGAACGTGCCGGCGTGTCAAGTGTCCCAATAATCCGGAACGCGAAGACTCCGTGTCTATCGTCGGTGGCGACCCGGTGGTGATTTCTCCGATCCCGCCACATCGGCCACCCTCGGTATCGTACAGGTGTTCTGGGGTTTGGATAAAAAATTGGCCCAGCGTAAGCACTCTTCGTCGATCAACTGGTTGATCTCCTACAGTAAGTGCATGCGCGCCCTAGACGACTTCTATGACAAAATCTTCTCGGAGTTCGTTCCGCTGCGTACCAACGTTGAGGAGATCCTGCAGGAGGGAGAAGTTCTGTCCGAAATCGTGCAGCTGGTCGGTAAGGCGTCGCAGCCCGAAACTGACAAGATTACGCTGGAAGGAGGCTAACATTGTCTTCTCTTGAGCCTTCTCCCTACCTGTATTTCGTTTTTAACGCATTAATAACAAGCCCAATCCTTCCAGCTTCAGCCTTAAGGCTGATGTGCGTGTCCGCCATCGTCTCAAAGTTACGTGCTACGATATCAACGTCGGCGGCGAAGCCAAATTGTTGGACAGACTTCATAAAGATCGTGCCACTCGTGTCTATCCTAGCTCTTCGAATCACACCTTCCAATGCAAAGTTAAACAACAAACACGACAATCCATTACCTTGCCGTAACCCTGTCCGAAATTCGAAGGGACTCGAGAGTGTCCTTGATACTCTGACGACACACATCACTCGATCCATCGTTGCTTTGACCAACCGCGTCAGTTTTTCCGGAAATCCATATTCGTGCATAATCTGGTTGGTAAATGACTGGACAATGTGTACCATTGGTACTTCGCGTATCTGCAGGTAGACAATAGATCCTACTGCGATCCGTAGCCTCGTGTCCAGTAACTCCTATCCCTACCTCCCCGTGGTGTCGACTGGGGTATGAGTAACCATTGGAAAGATCGGGTAACCAACCCCGGTGGGACCGTGGTCATTGCTAACAGGGAAGGGGGGCTGCCCTCTCCAAAGGGTGCAGTCTATCTGTTCTCCATTTTAGGGGCGGCTGATCATCGTCCTCGTGTCATTGTGGGACCCTAAACATTGCTGTGCACGATGGTCCTCCGGCAAACGTTACTAGTCGAAGTGGTTAGAAATTTTCGCTAGCTTACCGCTTTTATAAGGTTGGTGAGATCTGTCTGATTACAAATATATTACAAAATCCAATTTTCAAACAACACTAACTCCGGGAGTGTGCTGCAGTATCCTTATACAGATGTTATCAGTTATATTTAAATGTGCGGTTAAGTTTTTTTTTTACAAAAACTGGCGGGACTCTGAAAAGAGTAGAAACCTCAATCAGACCTTTGAAGATATCGTTGCGTAAATCCATTTTTCCATCTCTACACGGAACCTGACGTCCAAGAAGTTTTTGCAAATGCTTCAGAAGTAGCAACGTTTGAGAATTTTAAATCCTTTCGCCTGTTTCTTTAATTGTCCTTTTGTTATTTTGTTAATCAGTGTTACGTTTACAAGTTTAATAAGGCGTTTCGTAATTTCTTCGGTCATTTGAAGTTGTGATTTGAGTAGTTTGTTTGACTTTCATGTTCTGTTTGCTTTGTTCAGTTAATACATCGTCCATTGCCGATGCACACTTTATAAGTTGCGTTTACCTCCAAATTGTGTACATAAGCAAAATCGTCTCACGCTAAAAGACCTCCATACAAGTAAAGCATCTAGGGTTCTCCATTTTCATCTAATCACATTGCAGTTCGAAAATAAAAGATTGATGATTGATTGATACATCAAACTTATTAACGATTAATATGAATAATGGAACAGTTCCCCTATGTGGTCACGGTTTCCAAAAGTGTGCTGATTTGTGATAATAAACTATTTCAGCTTTTTTCAACTGAGTTTATATGATCAAATGCAACATTTCAACTATTTGAGCAAACTGTACTTGACAATTGATCTCAGAATTATAGTGTTCATCGACAAGAAGTACTAGAGGATTTTCAGAAGCACCTTTGGGCTGAATTTCTACTGATCTGGCAACACTTGTGTGCTTCTTTGCAAAATGGTAAAGAACCAGACCAGCCCTGGGCCCTGGTAGTTGAAGTTAAACTACCTCAAGGTTTTGCCAGTGCCCAGGGATGTTTAAATGTGGGGTTTATTCGATGTGAAATTAACCTTGGAATGGGTATGACCCACGGCACATTCTGAAAGAGGCTACCGGAGCTGCAATATGGTTATCACCTTCTAACCCCCGAATTTTAAGGCTTATTCCAAAGTGACCGTTGAGTTAAAGCGTTAATGCAAACACTTATCTTACTGCCCTTGCTGTATTGCTGGTAAAGTAGACGTAAGGAAGCCAATGGTGTGTGAAAAACAGACCAGTTTCCACGAACTCAAAGAGAGT
>JASCZW010002377.1:0-13760 GCA_034211315.2 Aedes japonicus | reverse complement strand
GTTAGCACATGAAAAGTATGCGTGAAATTAATGAATTTTCGTCAATGAATTTTTGCATAAAATGCATGAGGACTTGGCATACAATCCATAAGTTGGACACATACTTTCTATGAATTCCTGAAATAGAATGCATTGGTCATGCATATCATGGAAGGGATGTTATTTAATAGTTTTAATTAGGTTTAAGGTATTTATTTTCGAATAAATAAAAACATTTTTTTCCTGACCGTTATAGGTACACGTAAAAAAAAATCTCATAGATGTAAAATTAAATGTATTGTAACCAAACGATCGTATGTAAAATTTACTATATTGTTCATGACGATAAGATGACAGTAAAAGTTATTATTTCCACAATAGAATCTAATGTAAATTGTGGCATCGACAATAGAATCACGGGGTTGCAGGGGGTAAGTCACTCGACCACCTTGTGTTACCACCCTAAAAAACACAATCCGCCACACTTCAAACACACTCGCCACCACGAAAGATAAATTCATATCTGGCACCACTTACACGAATCGATTGTTTGTTTGTGTTTCCCTCTCGCTTACACAAATGTAATTCAAACGATGCATATGTGAGCATGTATTAAACGTCTAAACCGTGCATGGCTGTGTATCAACTGTGTATCTTAACTATAGAACAAATCGTTTTTCTCCGAACAAATTTGAGTCAATTACTATTGATTGTATTGTTTCACATTTGTTGAAAATTCTAGGAAATACACACAAAAAATAAATCTTGTTTTATTAAAAATGTTGCACTTTACTTCTGAAAAGTGTTAATTTTTCATTAAATTGAAAGTAAAATTATCTATAACGAAAGTTCTCCGTTTGATTTGAAAGTGTTATGTTTTGATTCAGTGTGTAAATTTAAAAGTGTTTTCTTTTACAATGAAAATTGTAGAACTGTCAAATCCACCAACACAAAGGCAGTCGTCATCGTCGTTGTCATTTTAAATTTTTCAATGTTGTTGTCCGCGTTCGCAACTACTGTGTTCTTCGTTGCTCCCGTCCGCGTTGGGTAAAAATTGCGAGGAAAATGCTTTGTTCGTGTTCGTTTCCTGTAGAAAAAGTACGTCGGTTGTGTTTTCGATTTTAAAAGCTTCGGAAAGTGGGTAATTCTTTTGATTATATTATTTACAGGCGAAGAATGGTAATGGCTTCCGAAAGATATGCTACAATTGCTGATCGATCACATTTGGGAGTTCATTCGGAGCAGCTTTAGCCGAGATGTTGTTAGAACTGCGTAAGGATGGACGAATGCGAAATGCCATTGGAGTGAACGAATGTGGATGACATTGTACGACTTACATATAAGAATCCGTAGCAATTATGTGCTATAAAGAATCAATCAGACAGACTACCTGTTAACTCAATCTAAACATCATACTGTAATTTTAATTGCCCGACAAAATAATCTTGAAAATTAATTTTTGATTAAAAAAAAATTTGCTTTCATGCCACGCTTTCGGATTGAAAATTCTACAATTTATCGAAAAATAAACCTTTTAATGTTAAAACTATTTTTTATTTCAATCCAAATGCCATATTTTTGTTCTTATTATACGACACTTTCTTGTTGAAAGTTTATTTTGAAATAAAACATATTTGCTTTCATTTTCAACGATGCGACGATTTCGATTTGACAGTTCTAGAATTCGTTTTGAAAGTTTCAACTTTTAAATGTACCAAGCAGGAACAGTTTAATTTGACCGTTTGAACGTTTTTGTTGTAAAAGCAAACCGCTTTCTACGAAAAAGAACCAACGTAACTTTTCAATTGTAGCAATGTTTCTTTTAATTCTATCAATCATTATTCTTTGTGTGTAGGGTGAATAGTAGATCTATTGTAATGACAATATTCATTTTTCATATACCTGATACATGAACATTAAGATTCATGGTCGGCAATAGATTTAAATGTTACTTTATATTATTTTATTGTAATTGTATGGTTATTTTTATCCGGGTAGATACGTTTATTTGTATAAAGTAAGTTATAAATTCATTGAAAGGAAATCTGTCTTTTTACGGAAATAGAGCTTGTTCAATATGTTATGAGGCATGACTGGGGGACCGTCAACATCATTAAGATTAATGATTCTGTGTTTTGAAGTCTTAGCTATCAATTCATAAACTACTAGATAATCATCTGAGCGGCCTGATCTCCATGAAATTGTTACCAAGAAAGCTTCATCGTTTTCAGTTATTATAATATCATGTATTTCAAATATCTGCACATTGCCTACCCAACTAACATTTTTAGTTGCCTAAGCCGAAGTTATGAACTTATAAGCTGTTTTATAATTGTATAAAATCAAGTGAAGCTGAATAAGCTATAAGCAGAATTAAAAAATCGATACAGTACTTATGCGTAATGTAACACAGCTTTAACACAACATTTAGCTTTATGTTGCATACTTTGAAAAGAAAGCTCTTATGCGAACAATGTTTGTCTGCATTTACACAGTTTGTTTATGTAGCTAAGACATTAGTCGGTGAAGCTTTTGAATTATCATTCTGTGTTCTCTTACTCAGTTTTATTTGTTGGCTTTGTAATAGCTTTTCAAAAGCTTTTATATTAGAAATACCTTAGCCACTATACAGCTTAGTGATTATAGCTGTATAAAATGTTGTATAAGTACAATGAGCGAAAAAATCGAGAAGATTTCATTCGAATATCGTATAGAAATTTGCCAAAATACAATATTGCAAATTTAATATGATTCCATTATGGTAAGAAATCATATGACGATCGTATGAATATATTCCTCACATGAAAAAAAAAAAGTTGCAATCGGGAAGCGACCCATGAACCTCGGCATTCAGAGCCGAGCCACAATCCCACGAGGCTATACACGCTTGATAAGTAGTGTCAATTAAAAGTGTACAAGAGGCATGCTTTTATCGACCAATGCAACAACAATCTTTTCATACGATCTCTTATGGCTTTGTGGTTCATAGTCTGATCGTAGGGATAATTTCCTGAGTGTAGTTGTAGGCACAGAGTATGAAGCATATATGCAGTTATTTCTATGGAGTTCTTGAGCTTGAGCTCTTGAGTTTAGTCTGAGTTGTCAAACGAAATGAAAGGAATACCGTCCATTTTATCGAGCAGAGCATTTAGATTTCAAAATATTTCAAAGGATTTTGAAAAAAATTAAGAGAAGCGGTACTTACTATTGAAAACGAAATCTGAGAAAGTACGAAGCTTATTTGAGGAATTTATATTCGGAGATTCGCGTTATTGACAGTGCTGCCGAAAATTGCTCTTAAATAAACAATATAAATTCCACTGAGCAGAAGATCAGGTGTTCAATTCCCGGTCTTATTTTTTTCAATCACAGGATATTCATTAATATTGCAATGATCAACAACAGTTATAAATGAAATTGATATTAATGTACACACTTAGAAAATAGAACCGAACTCGGTTGAATTTCAACCGAGTGTTCATCTGCTGAACGCTCGGTTGTCTGTTCGGTTCAAATTGGAGCAACCGAGTTCTCGTTAAATTTTTATTTTCTAGCAAACTGTCAAATTTACCGAAAAACTCGGTTGACAAAAATAAATCCAATCAGCAATAACCGAACATCGGTTTACTCAAATGCTACCGAACACTGTCAAACAAACCGACTGTTCTGTTGCAGTTACGGAACTCGGTTCTTTATGGCAGAGCTGGAATTTTGGGTTGAAATAGTTGCGAATTTTAGTAATAAAACCAGTTTTGTCAGTTAGGTACATTGTTTATTGAGCCTCATCCTCATAATCCTCATACATTACTCAACGACGTGCATTTTCCTGTTGTTTTTTCTCTCTTCATTTTCACCTGAAAAAAACGACACAGTAGGGAAAATATTGGCAAAACACAATTCACGCGCACATGGGAGATAAAATGGCTGACGATTTTTCAGGTCTTATCAAGTCAGCTAAAATAACCGAGCTTTTTGGTAGACATGACATAGCTGTCTCGGAATTGACTCAAAGAGAATTTTTTGACGTTTATGAATATTCAGCGAAGGCTCGGTTCAGTTTACAGAGTTTTCTCGGTTCTCGTGTACCGAAATCTTGAATATCCCTGCTTTACCGTACTGTTCGGTTCATCTTTCATTTTTATCTGTCAAATATATCATATGGTAACCGAAATTCGGGTTTGGTTCTAAAAAGTCACCCGAAAACAGTATATATAAACGACTTATTCGGTTTCTTGTTGGTACCCGATGTGGTTCGGTAGAAAATTGAACCGAGTTCGGTGTTATTTTCTAAGTGTGTACTTTAAAAAAAATATAACAAATGAATCCGAGCGCGGCACAGATAACAAAGAAAATTGAATGGTCATCATGTTTAGATTATAAGAATCTCGGTAACACTGATTTTCAAAACAATATGAACCTGTTCGTAAAGAGCTTCAGCAATTATTGTTGCTCAGCATTATTAGAAATAAAATATGGTTTGAACACTTTGAATACGTGTACTGAAATTCCTAACAGCTGATATGGATCTGAGGATACAGTGTACTGAAATTCCTAACAGCTGATATGGATCTGAGGATACAGTCACCGTTCTTAAGGATACAGTCACCGTTCTTATGGTGAAGGTGCAGGGTTCGAATCTGGTAAGTACACGACGGGGGTAGTGATATATAAACATTTACCCAAGTAACACCAAAAACATCTCTTTGGTCAGTAATTTCGAAATAATGCTATACAGGAGTATTAAAAATGAAATGAAAAACATCTTTTGTCATGAAAAAGCTGATAGGATGTTACCGCAAAACATTGGCCTATCATATCACTCATGTATATTTAAAAAAATTGTAAAAAAATTCTGTTTTAAAAATAATTTTAATCGACAGTGTAGACCATGTGTCTAATCCACCATGATGATTTTTGATGATTCCAACAGAGATGCTGAAATCTTGCAAAATATTGAACAATTTTCTGTTGTTTTTTTAATCTTTAGAACGGGGCATAAATTATGCAGGAGTAAAACAAAAAGTTGCACCATAAAAGCGGCCTCGCATATGATATTTTGTTACACGTTCTGAGCATTAACAATCTTTAGATTTCTAATATTTATTTAATAATTGATTTGGCCAAAAACGATTGCATTTTTTTACTATGAGCTGTGAATATCAACTCATAAACAAAGATATTTTTCTCAATCATAACAATCTTTTTTGACTTCTGTTCGTTTGACATTTCTCAAACAAGCATGTCATTTTCATGTATTTCTGCAATGGTTTTTACTTTGAAATTACTTGATTATAACCTATTTGTTATTATGATGCTAGAAACTATCAAGATGAAACATCATCATGGTCAAAGCATGTTATTCAATACATCTTAAAAACGTATTATTAGTCCTAAATCTGTACATAAAAACTTCTTGTGTGACGTTATGTTGCAAAAAGATCGATTTATTGCGCTGTTTTGGTCATAAAAGATACCAAAAATAAGTTGTGTGTACTAGAAAGATACTTGAGATCATGTCTTAAAGATGAATTTTTGATCATTAAATAACAAGTTGTGTTACTTGGGTACTGTACATAAACATTATAATAAAAAGTTCATATAGATAAATGTTAATTACGCATTACAACGATAAAACAGCACCATTGCCGTAATACCGTCCACGAGCATTGTAAACAGTGTTTGGCATACATATTTTTTCGATTGTTGTATAGTGACTATGCGTTTAAGTGTTTATATCAACGTGTTAAGACTGGCAATAAAAAGCTATTTGCCTAAGTTAGAATAGAAATTGTGATGGACAAATATATATGGTGAATATGCGTTTCAAAAGTACTGTATTTGAGAACAGTTGCGTAATAAGTTGTATAATTTTTGAATAAAAGCTTCCTAGGCTATTAACCGATTACATATTCTGCTTGACAGTTTTTACATTTTCATGAAGCTGGGTAGATTCGCCAGATTTGCTTGTGAAAATATTGGCTGCGCGCTTGTGCAACCACTACTTAACCATTACTCAGTTTAAAGTTGTATACGTATTGCCCATAAAGCGTTTATCTAATGAAATATGTTACTTGGGTAGTTCAGTAACTGTAACATATGTTCCCGTTGTGAAGTTGGTTCCTTTATAACGTATAGATTTTGAAATTCATATCGTTTGATCCTCGTTTAATGGATTTGGAAGAGTCAAATAACTATAGTAATCTTTATCTTTAATATTACAGATAGAAAAAATTTCCACTAATGGAACATTTGACAAAATCTTTGGAGAATGCATCGTAGCTGAATTGTAGAGCAGATTTAATACAAAGGGTACTGGCCGGTTACAGTAGCAAATAATCAGAATGCAATCTTATAAACATCGAAAGTTTATTTCGCTGAGTGAACTGGATGTTTACTTTACAAAGTAGTGAGTTTTTGTTCCAGTGTGTTATTATAGTAAGGTGCCAGTATTTTGAGTTGTCATCATGCTACGAAATAATCGATACAGACTATCGCCCAATGCTAATTCGTACTGTTTTTCCTTCTGCAAGTGCGCCTACAAAACGTGAACAGTTGCAACTAAAAAGCCATCACACGATTCCGTTGGCCCTGGACGCGACTTCGCGATGGCTCATAATTACATAGTGACCGCTCAGAAGCCGACAGCAGTCACGGCTTGCGTGACCGGTAAGTTCCGGGCTAGTTATCATGGAATCTCCGCTGGCCACTGTCTGGGCGCTTGACAGTGGAAAAAAATGGAGCCCCTGATTTGGCTTCGTTATACTCTTCTTATTTTCTTTTCTTTGCGTAACGCTTTGGAGGTTAGAGTCGAACTTTTACGCTCTTGTATTTATTTTTGTTGCTTTTCTGGAGCAGGCGGCGATGCTTAATTCCTAGATTAATCAAACTTTGACGATCAAGATTAGGTGGTGTAATTCTTACTCTTTTTTTCCAGGAAACTTCACGACATCTACGGATTTGAATCTGATTGTGGCCAAAAGTTCCCGGCTAGAAATTTATCTCGTTACCCCAGAAGGGCTACGGCCGATTAAAGAAATCGGCATAAATGGAAAGATTGCCGTAATGAAGCTGTTCCGCCCGGCGGTAAGTTTGGATTCAACCTTATAAACACAAAAAGTAAAGAGGGGAAGGAGTTTTGAAAGCTTTAATGCTGAGAACAATTATCGATCAACGTTAAAAAGGAATCTATTATATTAATCTTACTAGTCAAGGAGGGACATCTTTGCCTCTCCTCCATGGCTTGGTAAAACGGTGTTCCGCTTGATTTGTACTACCAGAGAATTTAACCTTTGTTCAATTCCAACTTCTGTTCAATTTTCAGACCGCCGTATTCCAACGGAACAACTATCAATACTTTCTTTTCATACCATTCTCTAGTAAACAAACATCCACTTTGAAACTTTATCTTTCAACACGTATTTTTTCTTGTTTATTATCTGTTGTTAGATTTCGATTTATGTTTTATTCTTTTGTGGAAGCAATTCAGAGCTCATAATAAAATGATCCGTTTTGTTTAAAGGTTGGACAACTTATTTATTTATCTATTCGCTTTTACTCTTACTTTCTTATTTCAATTAATTCGTTTAGTTTATCCGTTGATCTTAGACGGCCATGTACTTAATGTAGTGAGACATCCTTGAATGGTCCTTCGTACGGTAACACGAACGAATTATTAAATTCATCAATTGTCACGAAGATATGGGTGAAATGACTTACATGGCGGGTTTCAACTTTTCCAGGGTACTTCCTAGTTGCTTAGCAAAATCAAGGGTTGAATGCTCAAAATATTGGCCAGGCAATCGAAGTGTTTGTCCGAGTTTGTTCAGCTGCAGAGCAATCTATGTTTTCACGAAGTGCGACCAAGCACGATTTTCTCGCCTAGACTGGATGGTATTCCGTCTTCAGTGTATTGTCGCATCAATGGAGCTCTTGTCGAGGCGCCCTGCAGGATTTTCAAGAAATCTTTTGTTGAATCGAAATTCCCCGCAGTCTGGAAGGAGTCATTAATGGTTCCGGTACACAAGAAAGGAGACAAACGTGACGTTAAAAACTACCGGAGAATCACTAATCACTCAGCTGCTTCTAAATTGATTGAGATAATAGTGAGTGGTTTCATTCTCGAGCAATCTCGACCAACATGGTTTCATGAGCAACTGGAGAAAGGGGCACAAGTAGACGTCGTCTATACTGATCTAAAAGCAGGGTTTGATACAATCAACCATGAAATTCTGTTGTCGAAGCTACTCAAACTCGGTACGTCGGAACGAATGACATGGCTGTGCTCGTATCCTAATAGACAGGTCCCTGCGAGTGAAACTTGATTCTAGCACTTCCTGTTTTTTACGAACTCGTCAGGTGTTCCACAGGGGAGCAACCTTGGACCGCTGCTGTTTGTTCTATACTTCAATGACGTATTGCTTCTACTTGTGGATGGCTGCAGGCTTGCGAATGCCTAAAGCTGACCTAAAGCTATTTTTGTGTGGTACAGATTGCCGAGGATTGTATTCTTCTTCAATCATTATTGGATCGATTCACTGATTGGTGCCGTCGGAATGAACTTATGATCAGCATCCCAAAGTATATGGTAATGTCGTATTACCGCATCAAACGGCCGACTGTTTTCGACTATACCATCAACGGCGTCGTTCTACATACAACCGACCAGTTCAGCGATTTAGGTGTTCTACTGGATCATAAATTAACGTTTAACCACCACCGCTAAATCACCCTAGCTGGCTTGTGTCAAAAATCTCAAGAGACTTCACTGACCCGTACTGTCTGAAAGCTCCCTATTGCTCACTGGTACGACCAATCCTAGAAAATCCCAGGTTTATCCGGATGGCATTGCGTAATCTACCATGGCGTGATCCGCAGAATCACCCGCCGTATTCAGATTGCTGCAATCTGCTGCAACTGCATACTTTGAGTATTTCGTTTAATCGCTTATGTAGCCGTGTGCAGATTGTCCACGTGTGTTTTACGCAACCTGCGTAGGTGTAACTGCAGTGGAGGTCACTGCGGAAGAAGGAACAAAATGTAGTGGATCTTATACTCATATATCCTACCATACTGTGATGCATGCCAAGAGTTTCTGCAGGCAAAGATAGATTTCAATCGTTTGATTGAACAACAAAAACACCTTATGGAGGGGTGATACACCATTTCGCCCTGCAGCATGAAAAGCCTTATATTATTATTGTCCTTATCCGCTTATCCAGTAACTCTTATCCCTTCCTCCCCGTTGTACCGACTGGAGTACGAGTAACCATTGAAAAAATCGGGTAACCAACCCCGACAGGTCCTTGGTAGTATGTTGACTGGTAGGGGCTCCGACCAACTGTTCTCCGTGTTAGGGGCGGCTCAAAACAGCGGCAGATCAACGTATTCGCACCATCTAATCAGTGCTGTGCACGATGGTCCTCCGACGAGACAAAGGGTTGGTGCAGGCCTTACAAGCCGGCCTTAGAAATCATAAGTACAGGAAACACACAATGTTAATACAGACCGGAACATTCGGCATATACCCAGAAGTTGAAAAAGGACAAACGATAGCAAACTCGGAGCATGGAGCAGTAAATCTCTCAATTTTTAAATAAACACCCAAATTTTTTTCCAACTTATTGGGATCTCTCTAAGGGTGCGCAAGTTCAACATTATAACGGTGTATTAGGTTTGCTGGAAAGGATCCGCGGTACATACGTATAGGGATTATACCATCTACCAAAGCTGCAGCAATACACCCGAGCTGGGTATAGTATTTATCGTGATGGGCGATATGCAAAAGCGCACTATAGGGTCCTGGCCAATCGACAACAGAGCTCATTGCCTTGTGAAGATCATCATCGTTCTCCTGGTTACACTTATAAGGTTGAACGCTGTGGTAGTTCAGATGTCCAGTGGTCTCTTCCTTACCAGCACAGTTGCCGTACACCATCCAATCTAATCGTGTTTTTACGGCGATTGGGTCATTCTGCTTCGCTTCTCCACTCTTGATTTCGTATCCAAGTTTGGCGTAATCCGAACCAATGAGGTTTCGCTAATATCATAATATGCTTCGAGTTTTATTCCAGCCAGATGTGGATACTTCTTCTGCATTTCGGAAAGCAGTAACGTCTGCGGGTGGATTAGAAGAGATGACATGGTGTAAACTCCAGACAGATCGTACTTCTTTGAACTTCGAAGGCGTGGGGGTGGATTATTTCGGCCCGATAATTGTCTCGGTGGGCCGACATTCTGAATAACGCTGGAGGAATTCTCGCCACTTGTCTAACCATACGCGCCATTCATCTGCAAATCGCACACACACTGACCACTGAATTCTGCGTAATGGCAATCCGAAACGTCATGGCTAGGAGGGGAGTTCCTGCTGTCATTAACAGCGACCGTGGTACGAACTTCCAAGGGACCAGCAAGGAGCTTAAGGCGGCGATCCAGCAGCTCGACCAAAACAGACTCGCGAGCGAGTGCACAACGAAGTCGTACCCAGTGGACCTTCATCCCACCGGTTTCACCACACATGGAGTGGGTCATGGGAACAGCTGATTCGTAGTGTAGAACAAAATCTTACTAAATGGCAACCTAGTAGACTACAACCGTCCGTCAGAATCCGCTGGTGGCAGTTGAAAAATCGTCAGCTGTCGACCCCTAACCGGCCTTCCCATGACGATGACGAATCGCCTGTACTGACACCAAACCATTTCCTGTCTTCGGTCAGCTAACGGTCTGAGGTCATGGGAACCCTTCGATGATAGTCCTGTGCTTCGAGGACTGTTGGTTTCAATCACTAGCCATGGCTAACTTGTACTGGAAGCAGTGGGTACGAGACTACATGCCCACCATTACACGTCGAGCCAAGTGGCTCACACCAACAAAACCCATTGCGATCCGAGACATTGTGGTTATCGTGGACTCACAGCTACCTCGAAAGTGTTGGCCGAAGGGTAGGGTGATTGCAGTACATCAAGCTTCCGACGGCCAGGTGCGTCGGTCCACAGTGCAGACCGCATCTGCTGGGATATACGAGCGCCCAGCAGTCTCATTAGCAGTGCTGGACGTAGGCGTTTTGACGAATACGCTATCGGAGGATCCTCCGCGCATTCCGGGGATAGTGTTGATTGCGCCCCATTGAAAGTTAACGCTGCTGTCCTATTCGACGCTTAGCCACGACGCACCACACCCGATGCTGTCCAGGGGATTGAAGACAGCAAGACCATCACCACTAAACTGTCATCGTCACTGTTTATTAAATAAAAACCGGCAAAAAGTGATAAAAGAGGCATAGAGCGCTTGCTGGCAGATTTCACAGTTTACACGAAGTTTTTTTTTGTTGGGGCGTCGAAACCACCGCGTCCACTGAGTTGAACTTTGTGGCCTATGCCCCTCGTTTACAGTACCGACTCGCATCTTGCAGCTAGATCACCATTTTGTCGAGTGACCAGCCTAAGACGCGTCTCCGAGTCAGGCGTAAATTAAAGTTTTATAAAACTCCACCACCTTCCCAGGATTTGCAGTCCAAATTTCTTTGGTACGCATATAGCCACTGTGCAGAAATTTAAGTCTGCTCTTGTTGCCTGAGCATCACAACTGCAAAGCAAGATGTTCCGAGGTTTCACGTTCCATGTTACTGAAACGACAGATATCATTCCTGAACCTTGGCCATTGTTTTTGCAAATGATATCTCACTCGGGCAATGTCCGGTTACTTTATGCCAGTATGAGTACAAAGAACTCTCTTATTAGAGCTCCAGAAGCTTTTTTACTAATTGTAACGTACTGGAATTATAAACCCTTTTCGCTTGAGAAACACTTTGTGGTGACCAGCCAATTGGTCATCACCCCTTTGCTCTTCCCAAGATTTTAATTTCATTTTTTATGGCACAGAATGATATACATACCGCAGAATGGTTCTGCAGAGCCCAATGGACTGTGCATTTAGAACCTTGTTTAGCAAAGCTTCGTCTGCCCTTTCATTGCCTCTTGGCACACCTTTCGCTGACGACAGAATGCATTCCCAGAACAAGTTTGGATGACACATTTATAATTACTTAACGCTTTGGGTGCCGCTTGCTGTCTGTAAAAATACAACATGTTGCATATCTTCACTGAATCAAGAAACAACATTAAAATTATTAAAAAACATCACATAGCTTAACACAGATCATATACTCATTCATTTTATGTGTATCCATTGAATATCATGTGAAAAACACATAAACAGTATTACGATACCCAATGATCATTCATCTGACAAAATAGATGCATAGTATGAGAACAAAGGTTAAGTGTGTTATCCGGAGATGGAAGATCTTATGCTGATTTTCATGCTCTTCGAAAAAATGCTGGTTTTCCTAACTGTATGTTCCACGATGGCGAATCGTGAAGCCATTTCCACTGCTGGCGAATTTCAGGATTCGGTCGACGATTTTGCATCCAGTTTGTATTTTCGACTACATCGATGCCTTGAGGAAACGGAATGTATGATATTCCTGCTGCGTAAACAAGGTGGGGCGTACATTAATTTATCTACAATTTCGTTAGATATTGTACAACTATTCTTCGAGCGCTAGCTCCCAACTTTTGCGTTAAGAACAGTAACTTCCATCGAGGACTCTGGAGTCATCGACTTAAACCACAGGAGGCGCTCAGGACATCCTCGAGATCTCTGCTGTTAATGAAGGACCACGTCTTGAACCCGGCGATGCAGTATGCGATCACATAGCTAAACGTCAAGACAATTGTTCAAATTTTAAGTTTTATTGTTTTGTTATTCAACTCAAATGGCATGTAAATATTATAAAATCTTAAAATAAATTCATTTCAAAACTATTAATATATCACATTAAATTTATTAAAGATTAATCATTCTTATTGAAATTTCACATGAATTACATAAACCAATACTAATAACTCTTATTGGGATTCCACATAACAGGTATGTGACTGTTCAATGAATATAATATAGAACTATCTCTTGGCTGTTTAGAGTGTATTTCCACATGTAGAAGTTATGTGAAAGCTTCCTCGGAAAGTAACTATATGTGTTTTTCAGATAAAATTATGCATGATTGATCGCTGCCTTTGCCTGTATCTTCGACAGGTGCCGCGTATTCCATCTGATAGCCGCAGACTTCTTCAGTGTGCTCGTACACAACAACTCGACTCGAAGAAGTCTGCACATTGTAGACGAAATACGCGTATCTGTCGAAAGATAAGGAAGGTGGTTGGAATTAAATGGAGATTACTAATTTTTTCTTCTAATTTACGGGTGCAGTATTCCACTAAACAGCTCCGGACTCGTAGGATTCAGGATTTATCGGTTCAGTGTATATTTTCTCTTCAGAACAAACGTCAACACATTTTATTATAGCAAAAGATCTCCGCTTGGAAAACCGTTGGATAGTTTCCATCGCCACTGAGATTTCTACCCGAGGCCGAAGATTCCTGCTCCGTGCTTTGTTCCGATTTTTGAGCCATCAGTGAAGAAATTTTTACGGAGCCATGACGAACAGTGCGACCTCCGACTTCCCAATCTTATACGTGACGTTTCACATGTCTTTGCCAGGGATGTCATGGTTTTCCACAGGTTTCACCCAGTCTCCATTCATATGCATCACTACCCCATTTTGAAAGCTTTGTGAAATGCTCAGTTATCGATTAATTTTGTTCTTGCTTAAACGTCTGTCTGTGGTTCAACCTTGCTGACATGAACCGGATAGGGTCGCCGAGAGTCCATGTGATGAATTACAGGGTTCAAGCAGCACGTTGGCGAAGCATCTCGTTCAG
>JASCZW010002376.1:0-21708 GCA_034211315.2 Aedes japonicus | reverse complement strand
TCTGTCTGTCTGTCTGTCTGTCTGTCTGTCTGTCTGTCTGTCTGTCTGTCTGTCTGTCTGTCTGTCTGTCTGTCTGTCTGTCTGTCTGTCTGTCTGTCTGTCTGTCTGTCTGTCTGTCTGTCTGTCTGTCTGTCTGTCTGTCTGTCTGTCTGTCTGTCTGTCTGTCTGTCTGTCTGTCTGTCTGTCTGTCTGTCTGTCTGTCTGTCTGTCTGTCTGTCTGTCTGTCTGTCTGTCTGTCTGTCTGTCTGTCTGTCTGTCTGTCTGTCTGTCTGTCTGTCTGTCTGTCTGTCTGTCTGTCTGTCTGTCTGTCTGTCTGTCTGTCTGTCTGTCTGTCTGTCTGTCTGTCTGTCTGTCTGTCTGTCTGTCTGTCTGTCTGTCTGTCTGTCTGTCTGTCTGTCTGTCTGTCTGTCTGTCTGTCTGTCTGTCTGTCTGTCTGTCTGTCTGTCTGTCTGTCTGTCTGTCTGTCTGTCTGTCTGTCTGTCTGTCTGTCTGTCTGTCTGTCTGTCTGTCTGTCTGTCTGTCTGTCTGTCTGTCTGTCTGTCTGTCTGTCTGTCTGTCTGTCTGTCTGTCTGTCTGTCTGTCTGTCTGTCTGTCTGTCTGTCTGTCTGTCTGTCTGTCTGTCTGTCTGTCTGTCTGTCTGTCTGTCTGTCTGTCTGTCTGTCTGTCTGTCTGTCTGTCTGTCTGTCTGTCTGTCTGTCTGTCTGTCTGTCTGTCTGTCTGTCTGTCTGTCTGTCTGTCTGTCTGTCTGTCTGTCTGTCTGTCTGTCTGTCTGTCTGTCTGTCTGTCTGTCTGTCTGTCTGTCTGTCTGTCTGTCTGTCTGTCTGTCTGTCTGTCTGTCTGTCTGTCTGTCTGTCTGTCTGTCTGTCTGTCTGTCTGTCTGTCTGTCTGTCTGTCTGTCTGTCTGTCTGTCTGTCTGTCTGTCTGTCTGTCTGTCTGTCTGTCTGTCTGTCTGTCTGTCTGTCTGTCTGTCTGTCTGTCTGTCTGTCTGTCTGTCTGTCTGTCTGTCTGTCTGTCTGTCTGTCTGTCTGTCTGTCTGTCTGTCTGTCTGTCTGTCTGTCTGTCTGTCTGTCTGTCTGTCTGTCTGTCTGTCTGTCTGTCTGTCTGTCTGTCTGTCTGTCTGTCTGTCTGTCTGGTCTCGTCTGTCTGTCTGTCTGTCTGTCTGTCTGTCTGTCTGTCTGTCTGTCTGTCTGTCTGTCTGTCTGTCTGTCTGTCTGTCTGTCAATGTTTTTATGTTGGTTTGAGACCCCTCGTCATCATAAAGGAAGGGGGAGGGGGCTCCATGAAATACAATATTCTGCATGACTCGAGAGCTAATCTAGCAAATGGACCCAAATTTAGTATGTGATGGTTTTTGAAGACAAAAAATGGTTCTTTGTTGATTTGAAACCCCTCCCCTTTCTGAAAGGGGGGATCCCATACTAATGAAACGCAAATCCTTGCATAGCTCGAGAACTAATCAGGGAAATGGAACCAAATTTGGCATGTGGAAGTTTTTGAATGAGAGAAATGATTCTATGGTGATTTGAGCATCTTCCACCTTCTGAAGTGGTGAGGGGGGGTCTCAAACAATGAAACACAAATTTCTGCATAACTCGAGAACTAATCAAGCAAACGGAATCAAATTAAGCATGTGGATTTTTTTGAAGGAGCGACATATTCCTGTGGTGGATAAGGACGCCTCTGCCCTCTGAATGGACGGGGGAGGGGGGGGGCTCCCATAGAAAGAAACGCAAATTTCTGCATATGGCGAGATCTAATTAAATAAATGAAACCAAATTTGACAGATGAAGGTTTTTGAAGGAGAGAAATGTTTCTATGGTGATTTGAAGCTCTATAGCCTTCTGAAAGTGTGTGTGGGGAGGGGGATGTTCCATACAAATGAAACACAAATTTCTGCATAAGTTAAGAACTAATCCAGCAAATGGATCCAAATTTGGCATATGGTGGTTTTTAAAGGAGAAAAAGGAGGGGGAGGAGCTCTCAAACAAATGAAACAAAAATTTCTGCATATCTCGAGAACTAATAAACCAAATGGAATCAAATTTGGCTTGTGAATTTATTTGAAGGAGACATATTTTTAAAGTGGATTGAGACCCCTCTGCCCTCTGAAAGCGAGGGGGGGGCTCCCATACAAATGTAACGGAAATTTCTGCAAAACTTGAGAACTATTCAAGTAAATGAAACCACATTTCGCATGTGGAAGTTATTGGACACAGGATTTTTATATTAAAAATGAATTTCTGTCTGGGCGATCGGAGTGAAAATATGTATCAGGGATTTTTGGGGCTGAGAAAGGTTCTTATGATTGTTTGCGATCGCTTCCCCCTTCTTGAAGGGGGGGGGGGGGGGGCTCCCATACAAATTTAACACAAATTTTGGCATAACTTGAGAACTATTCAAGCAAATGGAACCAAACTTGGTATGTTGGGATTTTTTGAATGCAAGAACTGTTTCTATGGTGATTTCAAACTCAAATTTCAACCAAACCTGAGAATTATCCAGACTACTAAGCCACAAACTGTGTCTTTTGTCTGGGTAAGAAGAGTGTTCTGATAGAAGTTTGAACCCTTTCTTAGTCAAAAAAAAACTTATTCAAAAAAAAAAGAGCGTCAGTTCTGTGCAATGTTCATTCATTTAGTTGCATGCGTAGTAACGAAATAAAACAAAATACGGGTCAAATATTTTTCGATACAGAACAAAATAGCCATAAATCATAAAACTCTGAGAGATCGTATAACTTTTTTCTATGGAATTGCTGAATTATTCAACAGCCTGCAATACCAAAGAGATGAAATTTCTTCACTTTGCGAGATCGTTTGCTCAACTGAAACTACTGGAATGACAGATAGCCGATTGTTCCAATCTTTACGTGTCGTCCCTTAGACAATACTAAAACATAATCAGAGTTAATAATAGTATAGTCAAAAAACAATTTTCGAGTAGCTCATGTTGGGATGGAACCAAGATCCCATTCCTTTAATGTGTCGACACATTTTTACCACCCTCATCGTTAACTTTCATTAAGTATCATTCCTCAAAACATTTCGTTCGCTTATCCCTGAACCACATCCAACACACCAGATGGATGGCTGGGAAACCAAAACGCAATGACCATAACCCCCTTCCGGTCAGTGTGAAATCCCCACGCAAGCGGTTATCTTTAGCGACCCCATTTTCACCAACCGGTTTGAATTTTGACGTTCTGTTAATGATCTCCTCCTTCGTTTCCGTCACATGTCGTGCGGGAAGCGCGGGCACTCCTTCTTCGCAGTTGTAGTTTTTTGTTTATATTTTTATTTATTTTTCGCTGTCAAGGACACCACTCGCTGGCGATGTTGCTGTTTTTCTCGCATTTGCTTTTTATTTGTTCTCGCTTGCTGTGCGGAAAACCGAACCACAAACCCACAAGTTTCTGAACATACGTCAATTTACAGTCAAGGGCGTTTGTTGTCACAAACCGGTGTTTGACATTGGAAATATTTTCGCTGAATTTAAACCGTTTAGTTGTGGCGTCGCTGAGTGAAATTGTAATATATTGCAGTCGACAATCAGTTTTGATATTATTTATTTTAGAAGAACATGCATCTTATTGACACAATCAAAGAACCGTTATCAGGAATGTGACCGTTTCGTTCGGGGGCTGCATTTGCTTTGTGTCAACTGACGTCATTTCCAGCAATCAGACAAAAACCTTTCCCCATGCCAATATAAATCAACTGATGAGCTGTCAAGCTGTCTCCGCAAGGGGGTTTTAATGTGACAAACAAGAAAGTAAATGTCAAATTCGATGAGATTGGTGGCATTTGTCGAAGTATGTCTAAGTGCACGCATGTATCGAAGAAAGAGAAAAAAAACTCGAGATTTATCGCCCACCGTCAAACGACACGATCGGCAAACATTTCCGAAACAATAATGTGCAACCCCTGCCAATCGAATCACCACCGAAAAAAAAAGCGCTGAGACACCATCGCACGTCCGGATGCTCACTCTGTGGAGACCTTTTTTTTTCTCCGGTGAATGCTCCAACCGGCTTCCGGAACAGGACTCCTGTAAGCCAGAGAGAGAACGAAGCTCAAAAAGTGGCGAATGCCATCGATTCACGTCGGGAAGCGACCAGAACGTGTCCTTTCCCTACCCAGTTCTTTGAAACGTACGCACTGAATCGATGTCACAATACTATTATCTCCTGCAAGGCACTAGCTACTACAGGGCGAAGAATGGGCTGTGATGGGACAAACAACCGAAGGTTGAAAGGAATCGTTCCATTGTTGAGTGGCGTCTCGTTGATCGTGTTCACTGTTCATCCATCTCGCACCTTTAATGGCATGTATGTTACCTGCCTATGGGGTGCGATAACGGCCGTGGACCGACTAGGCAGGTTCGGAAGGTTGATTTATAGAGAAAGGATTCGGGATTGTGAAATGAGTGGGAACCAGAATCAATCATTTGACCTCCCACGGTTGCTATCCCGTTATTACCAGATGAGCTAATATTGAAATTGAGAACCAGAAGATGACGTTTGTGACTAAAGGGCGAACACGAAATTATTGCAACACATTCAACAGGGCATAACTTTTTTACCATTGGGTAAAAATCAACCACATTTGGCACACTTTCTCATTGATGTGTATTGTTTACATGCTGTCAAACTCGAAGTCGTGTTTTTCGATTCAACGAAAATAGAGGTGAACCAACGCGAGTCAAGAGAACAAATTCTTTCCAAACACCTGGAATTTCCTGACCTGTCGCACCGGCAGTTGGGAAAAATGTTGAACATTCACCATTCAACCGTCTCCAGAGTGTTGAAGCGGTTCCAGGAGCGGTTGACGTTGGACCACGGCAAAGGAGCTGGAAGAAAACCGGAACCGGAGAACAAAAATACGGAGGGAAAGGTGAAGCGGATGATTAAAGCAAATCCCAACGTGTCAAGCCGTGATTTGGCTAAAAATATCAGCATGTCACAGAGCTACGTCCAGAATGCAAAGAAGAGAGCTGGACTACATACATACAAGGTACAGAATTTCCCAAACCGCGATGAGCGGCAACAATCAACGGCTAAAACTCGGGCACGGAAGCTCTACGAGAAGATACTGACAAAATATGGCTGCTGTGTGATGGACGACGAAACGTATATAAAAGCCGATTTTAAGCAAATTCCGGGGTTGGAGTTTTTCACCGGCAAGAGCAAGTTCTATGTGGACGACAAATTTAAGAAGAAGAAAATGTCGATGTTCGCCTCTAAATATCTCATTTGGCAGGCCATCTGCTCTTGCGGACTGAGGAGTGAGCCTTTCGTGACAAAGGGCACAGTAAATGGCGAGATCTACAAATCTGAGTGCCTCGAGAAGCGGCTTTTGCCGTTCTTGCAGCAGCACGACAAAGCTCCGCTATTTTGGCCAGATTTGGCATCATGCCACTATTCTAAAAGTGTCCTGGAGTGGTATGAGGCCAATTCTGTCCATTTTGTTCCAAAGGACATGAATCCGCCAAACTGTCCGGAGCTGCGCCCGGTGGAGCAGTACTGGGCAATGATGAAGCGGGAACTTCGGAAGAGTAAGAAGACAGTCAAAGACGAGAAGGACATGTTAAGAAATGGAAAAAAAAACTGAGAAACTGGTACCGGATGACACTGTAAAGACTTTGAGGGCGGGAATCAAGCGAAAACGCGTTCAATTTTACAGTCAAGGCTCCATCGATTAACTTTTCTTTTGATTTTTGAAGTAAATATATGTATAAAACTACCCTAAAATTTTGGTTTGATTCTAAACATTATAAGAAAATTGGCATGACATTTTCGGTGTCGCAATAAATAAATGTTCGCCCTTTAACATACATCCTCAATGTGTATAGACTGACAATATCATACTTGATTCAAGGGAACATTAGCGATGACACAGTCCAAATACAAGACGAATAAAGAATGGTCGTTTTATTGGAAGTCAAGAATACCTCTGTACATCCAATGAGGAATCAATGAGATCGTTGATAAGCATTTTGGTAAACAAAACGCTGAGTATGGAAAAAGGCTTAGTGTGTGAAATTAACTTTAGGGGTATTGAGTTACATGCAAATTCACCATCAGGGATCCTGTTGCGGTCACTCACAAGCAGTCTTGGTAAAAGTACCCACACTTGCTCATTAGATTCAAAAGCGTGGATTTTCAGGCAACATAACATTGACTACCTGGCGTTCCATGTGAAAATCAAATGATAACTC
This sequence comes from Aedes japonicus, assembly GCA_034211315.2. NCBI lineage: Eukaryota > Metazoa > Arthropoda > Insecta > Diptera > Culicidae > Aedes > Aedes japonicus. Next base: position 15,492 of record JASCZW010002376.1, on the reverse strand, counting down.
ATGACAACAAACGGTAGCCAGAAGAATCAACGTCTAATTTTTCAAAATGCTTTGATATTCATTTATGTAAACAAGTTCATTTTTAAAACGAATTTCGAAATGTCAGAAATCCCGTCGGGATCTGGAAAATGCCATGTTTGGACTAGGATTCAAAATCACTTAATAATAAAAATTATCACAAGAGATGATATTCAGATTTCATCAAAGGAAATTCATGCTTACCGATTGATAATCAAATCAACAGTGACAGCAGATTTTTGACCCGGCACAAAGAGCTGACTCATTCATTGCAACAAACAAAAATTCAGTTGCATGAAGGACAACGGTAACCATGAAACCGGGAAAGTAAACATCATCATTACACTGGGATAAAATCATTTTCACTTCTCATGGATATTATATGAAAATTAAGGTACTTACCATGCGAGTGGCTTATTTCAGTAGAGAACAAAAGTATGTTAAAATGAGTTTGACGACCGATTCAAACCAACAGTAAGGATGCTTTTGAAATAGCCTACAAGTGTGTGGGTGGTTTATTTCAGTAGAACACAAAAACAAGTTTAAACATCGAGCTAGTGACCGATTTAAACCAACAGTTAAGATGTTGTTAGGGCCACTTACAACCAACAGTTAGATGCTGCTATTATTCTACTAAATTATAACTGATTGTGATAATAAAGCAAGGGAAAAATATGTGACAGGTATATAAACCAGGCTCAATGGTAGTGATAGAAGGATTTGAGTCAGAGTGGTCTGAGTGTTCTGATCGGTTTGCCAGATATGGATATTAGAAAGAGTCGAGTCGAGTTATTTTACATATGCTTTCGCCAAGGAAGGCCTCCCGCATAATTCCATCCAATTTCCAACTCCAGATGCAGGGTGGCCACAATAATCTACTATAGAAATTCCTGCATTTTTCCCTGACTTTTTGGCTCATTTTCCAGACTGTTAAGATGAGTTAATACAAATTACTCGTAGCTAAATCTCTGAGCTCCCAAACTTTTTCAGTTTGGTTTATCACCAGATACTTTCCATTTATTTAAAATACGCATTTTTTAAAGGACAGGATGAGCCAATTTTTCAAGAAATGTTGTCACCGGCAGCTTCTTCTTGGAATGACCAATCAAGTTCTAGCCAAATTTGTCCTAAGCCATTTTATTTTCTGAACGGCACAACGCCTAGCCCAGCGCCCAAATTCTTCTTTCACCGTGTGTTAACACCCTTACAAACGCAATTGCCAAACTTCAAACACATTTGCCACCACATGAAAGATAAGTTCATTTCTGGCACTGGCATGTATGAAGCCTCACCAGCTACAGCCGTGTAGCCAGATCTTCTAAGGACATCTGGAACGGTGGAAAACAAATCGTGGTTTGGATTTATTTTGTTTGTACAAACGCAAGAACATCGCTGCACCGGTTTTGTAAATTTTGTTTTATACCGGATCTATTTTGCATCATTTCAGAACTTATATAAAGTCAAGTGTTTTTACCGAACGCACTCTTTAAAAATTTAATTTAATGAACTTAGTGGCATGGATGAAAATATCTATAATAAACATGCCAAACGTTGATTAAACCTCGGCAGTTGAATAAAAACAATTGGAAGTTTCCAGATAACCATGAAGTTTGCTCGCTGTCTTTCGAGAAGAGAAATGGTGGAACTTTTAGGTAGTTATTTGAATTGCCGAAAAATTATTAACGTATCTGAAAAAACTTGGTAGAACTTCCAAAAAGTTTGCTGATCATCCTGGAATAGGAACAACTATCTGGAAATGACGGAAACTTAGAAAATCAGATTTCACTTCGCAGAAGTTGTTTAATCTTCCAGCAGGTACATGTTCTGTGATAAAAAGTAGAATATCACAAATATTGAAATACTACGAGAAATTGAAAAAAATCTTGAAGGCGTGGCATTTCTGTGAATAGTTAGCATTTCCGAGATGTTGTTAAACCGTGCAAGAACTTTTTATGTTCTCCAAGATTGTGAGTAGGTGAAAATTCTATGAAATTGATTAATAAGTAGTTGGTTTCTTTATTCTCGTTTTGGTTGTCTGAAAAATTATCATAGTAATTGGGATGTTTTCGAACGATTGGAAAGTTTCTCGATCATTCTAAGATGATTCCTGAAGTCTAGGTAGTCTCAAACTTATGGAAATTTTTTAAATGTTTCCTAAACTTTTGAATGCTAAAAATCCAGTTTCCTGTATATCTGGGACGTTTTCTGAATTCTGGAAAGTTTCAAGGAAGTTTCTTGAACTCCTTCAACTCATGGAAGTTTTTTGAACTCCTACATGTTCGCTGAACTTCTAAGAAGTTCTGTATATGTCTAGCAAGTTTCATGAAATTTAAGAAGTTCACTAAACTTCTAGGAAGATCCGCAAACTGTTGAAAAGCTTCATGAATTTTTCGACTGTTCTCTATTGGAAGCTTTAATTTTCCTGAACTTTGGTGCTCCCTGAAATTTTGGGTAGTTTCCGAACATCTAGAGTAGTTCTATGAACTTCTGAAAAATACCCAAAATAATCTGATAAGTTTTCTTTAAAACTTTAAGAAACCTGAAATTCATGATAGATATCGGAACTTCTGTTAACAACCTTTATTTTTGAAACTTCCCTGAGCCCGTGGTAGTTTCAATTTGTGGACAATTCCACGAATTTCTAGGAAACAATCGAATTTCAGGAAAGTTGTCTGAACTCTAGGAAGAACCTTTATTTCTGGAAAGCTCCCGGATTTTCTGGTAAGTTCTGATTTTGTGGGATGTCTAAGTAAAATCTAAGAAGTATACCGGAGCTTCTGGATAAGTTCCTGGGGTTTTAAGGCATTGAGTTTATAAGATTTTTTTTCTTTGAACTTTAAAGTATTTTTGTCCACCAGTTTCTTCAATTTTTTGATGTTGTGTACGGAATACTGCGGACCGTAAGTCTTAAGGGACAGATTTGCAAAATCCTCAGGGTCACCAACCCTCAAGTTTATGCCTAGGGAACTAGCTGAGGACAAACGCCAACATTCGTTAGGCTGCAAGGTACCACACTCACCTTTATCCCAACGTAAAGAGTTAGTATTCCCGTCACCGTTAACGACACTACGGACAGTAAAAATTATTTGGTCAAACCAATCCATGGCAGAAAGTCATGAAAATCCTGGTCACTGAAAACAAAACTTCTGATTGATGCCATGATAGGTGTTGGTGGGGTTTAAAACAAGAAATACTACACCAGTGGGGAACGCAAAGTTGGTCTGTTTTAGCTGGTTCTTTTTAAGTTTGCTGATGCAAATCAACTATAAAGATGTTAAATAGACCACCGCTGAAGATGCTCTAAGCGGTAATGTTTTTACAACGAGATCAGGACCGAGCAATGACAAAACGCTACCTGTAACTACTTGAAAAGGTGTGAGTATGGTTCCTTCCATATGACAAAATTCCCGATGACTATTGAAATTCCCGCCTTTTTCCCCCGCATATTTCCCGATGATTTTGGATTACCGCATTTTTCCCGCCTTTCCTGATTTTCCTAGAGGCTGTGGCCACCCCGTAGATGTCTATGAAGGTAGCATGAGTCTTTGGTACCTTCTATAGACATCTAATCAACACTTCTCCCACCTTTGCTGATTATAAGGACTTGGTCAGGTGGCAAAAGACGATGGATGAAGAACCGTCGCACCCAAGGCAGCCAGAAGGTTTCCATCGTTCCACAACAGCCAGCCCAGTATTAACATATTTTTAAAAAATGGACAAAAATTGCCGATTATTCATGGTTTACCTTCGCCCGCGCTAACGAAACCAAAATTTGACAGCGCCGGTCAGTCGAACTCTAACCGTGATGGCAAAACATTGAAGCAACCTGTTCAGAGTGTGCAAACGTCGCGTCGAAAACGGACATCACTTTGTGGACAAAGCGATACGTCCGTTCCCGAATCCACAATATCTTTACACTATTAGACAACAATCAAAGCATCGAAAGAAAGCCCGGTTCCGGACGGCTGACGACCCTGAGCGACAAAGAGCTCCGAAGGATGCTAAAGAGGAAGACCGAGGAGAAAGTGCTACATCGTTGTAGTGCCCTTGGCCGGGAAGATCGGTTCAACCGGCCAAACAGTGGAAAAATACCTGGCGAACATAAACATGCATATCAGAAGAGGAAGTCGCGTCCATTTTTCACCCTGATGGCAACGACGGACAGGGCACTTATTTACTCTCACGAAGGAAGTGAGCTCCCCGAGGTCAAGCGATTTCACACACCAAGTTCCCCAAGAAGGTGCTGCTGGCTGACAATCAAGAAGAGAGATGTCAAAGCTGCATTAAAAAACACGACTTTTTCGGGTGGTGATAGAAGAAAGCTATGACAGAAAATTGCTGCTGATTAATTTCGCATGATGGTAATAATTAAATAATTATTATTAACTTTAAAACAACGTTTATTTTTTTACCAGCATATGAAACAAAACGGAGACCCCTTGATCTTCGGAAACGTAACCCCAAGGACTTATTAATTTTGCCATGAAAACGCTTTTTCGATCACTGTGCCACGAGTGATGATAAGAAGTACTGGACAAGAGGCAGGAAATCACTGACAAAGCAAACTTACTGTATCATTGCTACAGTTAGCCCATAAGGAGCTTATATTTTACAGTTTCCTTACTTCTCCGCAGGTTTCTACGTTTTGAAAAAAGATTATTAAATCCGAAGTCTACCCTAAACAGACCCCCCCACCCTCCCCATCAATCTCTAACCAGCCCATTCCTTTTTCAATCATTTATTCAGGAATCTGGAACCTCTACGGTCATGAATTTCTAACACCGGAACAGGCAAATCCATAGATTCCTACCGACACTTCGAGGCTTCTATGGCTATCCGGGTAGAGAAGATAATATGACTTCAAAAACTTTTTCGCCTTAACAGCATCCCCCTATTTTTTAGTTTAAATTTGTACCTGTTATTAAACTACTGTTTCGTGCCAGTGTTGGGTTAGTCAAACTGTTCCACTTTAACAATACTTTAGAAATGCTAACTGACAGTAACAGACAAATTGATGAAACCCAGAGACAGAGCTGGGCAAAATTGAAAGTTTTATCAGAGAGTTAATATCAGTACCTGTCATGTCAAAGCTCAAATTTCATCCGGGTAAGTCACACAATAATACCCAAAAGAGGAAGAGTCAATATGATGGGAGCTGAACCAGCTTGGTGCTGAGAATCTCAACATTAAAAAACACAAAATTTCATTGAGAGAATCATCCTGCAATAATGGTCTTCAGAACCCTTATAAAACCAAATTCCACCACCAACTAAATTTTTCAAGTTCTATGAGTTTTTGTGTTTTTGATCCTGTCATTTTTTTCACAACGTCAGAACTACTTCAACGAACAAGGAATTTAAACAACTTCTGCATTTTTTTACGTTCAACTGAATAACAAATCAATTCCTTAAACTTAATATTCCAACAGAGATTGAGCAAATTTTCCAACTTTCACTGAGCCATTCTAATTCCAGAAAAAAAAATCCAAGTAAAATCTGGCGAATCTCACGAGGTGTCACACACAATGTAACCCTTTAGCCGAGCTAAGCCAAGCATAAACGCCTCGGTGGGATTCCCACTTGCGACGTACGCACAGGGGGAAAGCATATCGAAGCATTTTCTCATTTTTTGTAAACCTGTCGAGACTGGGGAGAGAAAAAAAAGAATGTACGCACCTTTCTTTCTGTTCGTTTGCCGGCGAACGGCGATAGCGAAACGATCCCATCGCCGTCGTCGTGGTTCTGTGCGCCGTGATAAGGCACAATGCTTATATCGTTAGGTTGGGATGGGTTTGTGTGGCGAACTTTGTATTGGGTTGAATAGATTTTCCAAGAATCCGGAATAAAGAAACTCCGCTGCTTGACTGCTCGGTGGGCATGCTAGAATGTTGGAATAATTTATGGTTTGCTCTTACCCAATCCGTTGCTCGATGTTGACTTTCGATGTCACACGTTGTGTATGTGCTTCCAGCCGTAATTTGTTTGATTAGGCTCCGCGATGTGAATTTAGAAAGTCTAGGGCAAAAAGTTTGATTTTCATTTTCAGTAATGTTATTTTACATCAACAGTCTTACCATCTCATATACTAGAGTGGCAAAATTTGAAGCTAAATAACGATGAGCATATGAGCATACAGTCAACAATCAAATCATATAATAAATCAACATTCACAGAAAGCAAGAGCAAAAAACTTCATTCGGATAATGCGTGCTACCTACAAGCCAGTGGCACCCCCCGAAGGAACGAAGACCACGAGTCGATGGTGGTGACAAAGGCAACAATTAAGAAGATTGATCTAATCGATTTGCTATCAGTCTGGGTTACTCAACCTGGATCCTCCTGGGACCGGTCCACACGTGGCAGCCAAAAACACCATACTGACACAGACGAAAACAACAACAACAACAACAACAACAACAACAACGACAGCAATAATGGATCAAGCAAACAATCGAAAACAAGCATGTGGCAGTGATTTTCGATGGTGCTTCTAGCAAAAGCAGAGAGAACGGGAAATCTTAACGTACGATTGGGACGGAAATAAAGGCCATATGACGACAAGCAGAAGATTCGATAAAGGGAATGTTTGCTCAATCGAGCATCACCGAATGCCCCATCACATGTGACAATTGATCGAAATGACAGACGGTAGAGATCATGAAGGGGCAGGTTGACTATCACTGGATTAAACTTTCTGGCAGGCGACTGACTGGAGCAAAGCGAGTAGGTAAGGTCTGTATCCGCAATAATCCGGACACCTCAAAACATGAATAAAACATAAATTTCGCATTACATTTCCGTCGTAGTTGTTTATTTCAGATTCATGGGATGTGTTTTAACAATTCGTGAAGACAAAACATAGTTATTCTGTGTTTGCATAAAATTTTGAACTTTGCAGCTTAACTCCGTCCATTAAGGTTTGATGTCGTTCTTTGTCCAAATTTGCTGGCAAGTGTTCTGATGTCTGTTGATTTTGCTTTGGTTTGCCAGAAAGCTTCCGCTTCATCGATCACAGTTTCTATGGCATAGTGGCATGATGCCGAATCGGGGCCAGAACAAGGTTTTTCTTTGTGACGTTTTGATGAAGGGTAGCAATCGCTTCTGCAGACACTCTTTCTGATAGATCTCCTTATTGACTGAGCCTGTAGTGACGAAAGATTTACTCTTTTTGCCACACGTGCAAATTGCTTGCCACTCAAGAATTTTTTTTTTTTTGGGAAATTTCGATGCCTTCTTCGTTCTGAAATGCTCAGCGGTAGCATTTCTGGCCATAGCAGAAAAGAAGCCAGCCCTAGAAGCTGCTTGAAATCCTCCAGGACATAAGTTTCATCGTCCATATCAACGCATGAAAACTTCGTCAAATATTCTCAGTACAAACGTCGAGCCCGTGATTTTGCTGCCAAGTTCTGGTTGTCGTTGCAATTTGGAACTGTTTTTACTTTATACAACTTAAATCCCAAACGTTGCAAACGTTGTTCGGTAGCCCAAGTAACATAGCCAAAACCATCCTGCTTTATACAGTTTTATTAAAGTTTTATGAAAGTGACTAGAAAGCAATTTGGTTTTAATATGGCAGCAAGTGGTGCCAATAGGTTTCAAATTTTAGCCAGGTGTATGATGATCTACACAGCTTCCTTACAACGATCTTTAGATTTTGTCTTCCAAAATTACTTTTACTCCTATCAACGGTTTTATTTTGACTTTATAAACTCGATAAATGCTGTTTTGAATTGCCATTTTAGGACTCATTCAAATTATCTTATTATAGTCAGTTGAAAAAGCATTTCAAAACCATTTTGCTTCCAATAAATACATTAAATGGCAAATTGGCATTTAAGAAAGTCACCAGATGACCAAATAGTTTTAGAGTAGCCATTGCGAAGATAAACTGTGATTTTTTCCGATCGCCATATTTAAATATATAAAATAATTGAAATCTGGAAACAAAAATACACCAAATTTTAAATGCAATGCAAATGAACTGTAGATCTTAGACCCATTTTGGCAAACTGGCTCCTTGTACCCAGAGCTTAAAAATATCATATTCAATTCTCAAATTGTACCCTGACTGAGATAAAATATTAGTCATCACACACTGTTCCTAGCGAACATGATGTAAACACACATTTGCCTCTTGTGCAAGGTGAATCAACTTGTTTTGTGTTGCTTTACTTTCCTCATTCATTCGTTCCAGAAAGTAGTGAATGTACACAAGCGTACACATTCAATTTCAACGTTCTTTTTTTTTTTGTAATAATCATTTATTTGTCCAGGCTCAATCGAATTAACTTTACAGAGCCAAATTTTCATATTTTTATACATCATTTATCTTAAAACTAAAGTTAGGAGGATAGAGCCGATTACTCGCGGCCGTCTCGAGGTTAATAGGAATTACAAATTACGGATGGGAAAGAGGGTGGGAATTTAAAGTATATTAAAGTATATTTAAAGTACATAACACATTAAATTTAAATTCTAAATTATCTCAACACTTAAAACTATACAATTTATGGTTTTCTTTTGACTTGAATATTTCTTGAAAAAGAAAAAAAAACACACACACACATACACATATAAAAAAAAACTTATACTAAACATACAGGTTAAACTAACTACAATCTAATGCTAATGTTAGTCAAAAACACATAAATGAGTTTCATGTACTCCAAATCATGTACAGCCAAAATATCTCGAATTGGCACATTAGGTTTTCTACCTCGAGCCCGAAGGGAATCATAAAGCTCAGATCTGACTCCAGAATGTTCAGCACAAGACCAAATAACGTGATCTGCGTCCTGATAGCCTTGTCCACACTCACAGAGATTGCTGTCCCTCAGCCCAACCCGGTATAAATGAGCGTTCAAAGAATAATGATTGGACATGAGGCGAGACATGACACGAATGAAGTCTCGACCCACATCCATCCCCCTGAACCACGATTTCTTCGACACCTTTGGGATGATAGAATGTTGCCATCGCCCCAAATCTCCTTTACTCCATTTATATTGCCAGCTGACGAGTGACTGTTGACGAAAAATAGGAAAAAATTCGTTGAAGGCGATTTGTCGATCACAAATATCGCCTTCCATAGCGCCCACCTTTGCAAGCGAGTCCGCTTTCTCATTGCCCGGAATCGAACAATGAGATGGGACCCATACAAAGGTGATGATAAAATAACGCGAAGATAAAGCACTTAGAAGCTCCTGTATTTTCATGAGAAAACACGAGGAGTGCTTTACCGGCCTCGATTTCAACGTTCTACCATGAAGAATTTATTTGGAGAATCAATGAAGTGGAAACACCAACACTTCTCGAATCGATCCTGCAAATGTCCCACAAACTCTGTAGCGATTTCGGCCATTGCTCTGCCTTTTGGCTTCCTTTGCCTTCAGCCATCATCGGGAATATTTGAAAAAAAAATCCTTTGGCAGAAAAAAATTACTCACGATCGCGAAAATGAATGACTGTTACACCAGAACATTCAGTCAAGCATCCAAAATCTCTTGACGCTTGAATAGCCGGGTATGTGCTTGGCTGTGGTGTGAGCGAGTTGTGTGGATCACAGGGACAACGGAATGACTGAGCACAGCAAAATAAGTAAACACTAATGTATTGCGTGACTGATAGAATGAAATGAAGAGAGCGAAAATTGTACACACTGAATATATTTTTTTACTCGTCGTTCACGACGGGTGTCAATTTTCTCGAGCTCTGCTTGTACCTGTCTAGGAAGCTGTGGTAACCCATCTTTGTTGCAGATTTAGTAGCTGTCGCAACCAAAAGCAGCAAATAATGGCTTAAATAAGTTACCTATCTAGCCTTTTCCAAACGATAATGTGACCTTTTAACCTCGAGCTAGCCACGAGTAATTGGCATCCCTCTGTTACTAATATCGAAGATTTTTTTTTTAAAACAACAATATTGAATATCGGCTCCGTAAAGTGTTAAACACGCTTGAGCCTAACAAATAAACGAACTGATTAGAAAAAATCGTGATCGTCAAGAAAACCGGTATGTTTTGGTCACTAAATCTAAGAATGGCGAAGAGGTCCTCTACGACTGTAAAGGGTTATTCATAGGTCACGTCGACTCATTTTCGGCTTTTTCCAAAGGCCATTTTAAACATTTAAATGAAGCGTAGATTATGGCCAGATCTTAACGTGGTTTGTGAACTTATGATTATTCATTTGAAAATTTTCTATAACCTATTGATTAGATAAGAAAGCAGATGACATTGTATGATTTTTATAACCGATGTACCTTCAAGAATATCTTCGCTAAAACACAATTCAACTGAAATTCTTATTTATTGTTAAAATTTCAACCTTTCATACGGTTGAAATTTTGACAGGCACAGCAAAAAAGAAAGATATATTAAAAATATTTACTAGGCTCATCCTTTTCGGTAATTTTAGCTACTGAAACAAGCTGACATGAAAGCGTTCGAAGCGAAGAAAGTACTTTTATATTATATCGAAATTTTGTCCGTAGGTGTTTTCATTGCGGTTTCAGCCAATTTCAAGTATGATACCCTTTCTGCGACTAAATTCAAAGAATTTGAGCCTGTTTGAGTAAAATCATGCATTGCCTCCGTGTTTTTTTCCACCAGATCGTGCAAATAAAACTACGTCTTTCATTTCTATACTGGGGCGCCGTTCTAAAATTTCTGAAATCGACCGCGTTACGGGTCGTTTTGGATATTTTGAGCGATGATAACTAAGTCATTGCATGAACGATTTTCATATCGTTTGCACCAACCGATTGGAAATAATTCTACGTATCAGTTTTAGTAATCAAGTCAATTGATTTTTAACATTAACTTATTAAAAATAACGTGAATGTAAGGTGATGTCTTATAATTTATAATTTCGATTCGCAGAGTAAATTAACCAAATTTCCTAGCACAGTTTTCAAATCCAAGCAAGAGACGTCTCCCATCGTATTCTTCTTCTTATTCTTTGTTCTCGAGACTACTACTAAATTGTATCTTTATTCCATGTTTTAATTTTACATTTTGTTTTTCATTTCAATTGGTTAGCCAGAGGGGCTTTACATCTTTATTACAATAGTTCATAATTTTAATTATTGTTTTGTTGTGTTGTTTCACATTGATCATGTTTTCCCGTCTAGGGAATGAGTTTTAAATTTAAAGAATTTGATAACCTACATAACTACAATAACTTAAGCTTAATTTACCAGCTGACTGATGATCGGATGGGGCGACCTCAGGCAGGATTCTCTGAACCTTTCCAGGATAAATTGTTTTCTCTCGCCGAGAGTCTGTAGTCCAGCCAGGCGATGGATCTCAATGTTTCGGTTCTCGGAGGACAGTTCAGAATCATCCGAAGGATGGTGTTCTGAACAACCTGCAGTTTCCGATGGTGGTACTGGCGCAACTCTCCCAGATTGGCAAACCGTACTGACCACGGGAAGAATGATTTGTCTGTAGAACCGCCAGTTTGTTCTTGTTCGATAGAGTGGACTTTCTGTTGATCAGCGGGTACAGAGATCTTATTAAGTTTTTACACTCTGGTTGATGTTTTGTCAACATGCGATCGGAACAACAATTTGCTATCTAGGGTGAGACCGAGGTAGACTACTTCCCGGACCAATCGATCGGAGTGTTACAGAGGTGGACTTTGACATCTCGTGGCGAGAACAAGTCGAGGTGACTTCGAATGTGGAAACAGAATCGTCTGGGTTTTAGCTGCATTGATACAAATCTTCCAGCTGTAGAAGTAATCGGACAGAACATTGAGGCTCTCCTGAAGTTTTCTTGTCAGAGCATCGTATCACTCGACCCTTGTAGATGATGGAAGTGTCGTCTGCAAACATCGACAAAATTCCACCACCCGGAAGGGGAGGAACATCTGACGTGAAGATGTTGAATAGAATAGGTCCTAAGAGGCTACCCTGGGGAACACCAGCAGCAACATTGAACGTTTCGGAATGGGAATTGTTCAGAAAGACCCTGAATGATCTGTCCAATAGATAGTTCTTGATGATCTTAACAAGATAGATCGGAAGTTGTATCGATGCAGCTTAAACACCAGACCATCATGCCAGACATTATCGAACGCCTTCTCGACGTCCAACAATGCCATGGCAGATGTCTTCCCAACGGACCTGTTCCGTTTGAGGATGTTTGTAACTCGCGTCAGTTGGTGGATAGTAGAGTGACCTTTCCTGAACCCAAATTGTTCCTGGAGGAAGACGTTATTTTGGTTTGCAAAATCCAGTAAACGGCTGAGGATCAGCTTTTCAAACAGCTTCGAGATGGAGGACAAAAAGGCTGATGGGGCGATAGCTTTTAGCGCTGGTAGGATCTTGCCAGGCTTGCGAATAGGGATAACTTTGGCTATTTTCCAGCTAGAGGGAAAGTAGCCAAGCTCCCAACATCTGTTGAAGACCGCTGCAAGGTGTCGGAAGAAATCAACACTCAAGTTTTTCAACTCTAGGTTGATGACTCCGTCGACACCTGCGGCTTTCATGTTCTTGGTTCGCTTGATGGCAGCTATCACCTCATCAGCTGATATGTTACTATCGTCAGGGACAATCATGGGTGTTTCGGCGATTCTAGACATAGCCTCTGTGACCGTAGGCTCACGTGGGCTCATAACTAGTTTGGCCAAGGTTGTGTGAGTTTACAAAATGTTGACCTAGTGCGTTGGCCTTTTCAACAGGGGTGATAAGTAAAGGTGGAACCGAATTCTGGTCGAGCGGACTTAGCGGCGGAATTGGTCTTGGCTTATTTTTTAGAATTTTGGTCATCTTCCAAAGGGTTTTGCGCAATCTGGGAGAGAGCTAATTTTTGTTTCGAAATGCCGGTTTCTGAGATCCATCATCCTGGCTTGGATAAGTTTAGTAAGACGGTTCGAATTGGTCTTAAGGTGAGGTAGACCGGAACGTTGGAATTGTCTTCGGATCGAGTTGCGGATCCCGATAATATACTTGGTCGTCCTGTCAAGGTTCAGAGAATCACTCACCTGGTTTACAGAAGGAACATGCTGCTCACGGGCTCGGGTGATTGCTTCGTCGATATTACGCAGCTGTCGGTCGATGTCTTCGGGCGTCTCGGGGAGCGTATCGTAATCGACAGAGTCGTCGACGGATCGCTGGAACAGTTCCCAGTTGACTCGGTGATAGTTGCGCCTGGTGATAGGGTGCCGATTTACCGAGGAGCCAACTTCAGCCACCACCGGATAGTGGTCCGAGCTGAGCTCCTGGTATACGACTGGTTGAGTGATGTTGTTTGCCATGTTCGTGAGGAAGATATCGAGGGTTGAGTGGGTCCCGGCTTGACTTAGACGGGTAGGAGAATCCGGACTCAGCAACGTGTAGTGGCCCTCCTCCAGGTCGTGTTGGATGATGGATCCGTTAGTGTTCCGACGGGTGTTTCCCAGCCATCATGTCTTGCATTGAGGTCGCCAGCGATGATGAATTGCCCCGCCGCCGAGTTAGCTTGACGATGTCTTGCCGTAAGACCGCAGCCGCTTGTTTGGGGCAGTATGCCGCAATGATGACGATTGGTCCGACAGTGGTGTCTACCTCTCACACCGATCGCTTCGATAGTTTTGAGCTGGAAACTCGGCGGCAGGCGGCAGTTGATGTTGTAACGCAAAGCAATGGCAACACCCTCCTCTTGAGTTGGTCCGATCGAGTCTGATGAGCCGAAAGTCAGGAATAAAAACGTTAACCTCTGGCTTGAGGTGCGTTTCGGTAATGATGGCGATGTCGATTTTCTTCTCGTTGAGGAAGTCGGTTAGCTCTGATGTTTTTGTTACGAAGGGAACAAGCATTCCAATTCAGGATCTTGATGATGGCTTCACGGTCCATACTTGTTCGCGAAGTTCATCAGCACCATGCTGGCAGCGTTGATTTGTTGCTCCTTGGAACGGCAACGGCGCAAGTGTTGATGCAGGTTCTGGATGAACTCCATCATTTGTTCTGGCGTAGAGGTCATCATCAGACTGACTGGTAGCTGGATTCCTTGACGCCTGGTTTCCCCACACTGGAGGAGGGACGTGTTGTACTGGTGGGGCCGACGCGGCGGCTACAAGTCGGTGGTTGGACTGTGGTGGTCGGTTGGCGGATACGCTGTTGATGGTTCACTTCGAGAGGCGGTAGATTTGGTACTGTTGTACCGTAGCTGCGGAAAGTGTTCCTCTGTCACCGGAGGAGGCGGTCGTCGTTGAAATTTTCTATTCGTTTTGGTTGTTGCTTGCTTGCGGATTTTCGACGTATTCCGATCGCTTTGGGCACGATCGGTTGCTTCCTTCGTGGTTGGCACCACAGTTCACGCACTTAGGTTCAGCACCTTCGTCCATTTGGCTGCACGCAGCTGTCGCATGAGCTCCGGCACATTTGCCACAACGTGGTTTCATGTGGCAGTTCCTGGTACCGTGCCCGAATGAAAGACAGTTTCCACACTGCGTGACGTCGTTCTTGAGTGGACGGTAACGCTCCCATTCAACAATGATGTTGGAGAGAGCTTTTATTTTCCGGAGATCGTCCATACGGATGGAGTCCTTCTCCAGATGGACCAAGAATAGTTTGTCCCGATAATTTCCGGATCCCTTGCGCCCGAATGGGAACACTTTGATCGGCTTCAGTTTGACCGATTTGAGCTCGGCCATTATTCTCTGGGTCATAATCCGGAAGACCACGAATTACCACCTTCAGCGGCTTGCTACCGGGAGCATCGTGGGTGAAGAACTCCAATTTTCTGCCACTAGGAATTTTCCCACGGCTTGGAAATCATTCTCCGTAGAGCACATGATTTTCGTGCCCATGCTGCACAGCTTAAAAAGCGGGTGGATTTGTGCCGCAGCAGCTTATTTCGAAGCGACGCTACTGTCCTTCGAGGTGGTAAAAGCGGGGAATTTTCGCTTTCTTCGGTATGTGTTGAACCGGCAACGCAGCAAATTGGTTGTTTGCCAGTAGTCTGGCATTGGCATCCGACGGTCCGGCAGCGGCATCGTCGTTTCGCGGTCGTTTTGTGCCGACGGCTTGCTTGTTAGCGGCAGCCATTGCTGCTCGCCGTTCTGCAGCGTCGTTTTTGCTGCGCATCATCGCCACAGCGATCGGTAGCGGCGGGTTTTTCGCAAGATTTTGCAGCTCAGTTTTAAACTTTGCCACTTCGAGCAGATGTCCGAGCGCCGGAGAAAGGTCGGACCGTGGGTCGAACAACGTCGCGAGAAAGCACTGTGCTACAAGCACAACTGAAACAAACCGGAAAACCGAGCAGAAAAATACGTCTGTCGCACACGGATGCACAGCGAGAAGTCATGAAACTTGTTCTCGAGAGGTGAATTCTGTTCCACGCTAGTGTTTGGCGAAACATCTGATTCCCCTCCCCTTTTAATGAATTTGATTCACATTGCTTTAGTTGATACCCCTTTTGTTCATGCAACGGTACCCGATGCCATGATAAAAGGCACATTTCCGAACAAATGCCTCATTCGTTCGGCAGCAT
>JASCZW010002375.1:0-75014 GCA_034211315.2 Aedes japonicus | reverse complement strand
GAGAGGTTTCCGGATTTGGTGCCTTTCCTGCCGCATCATTCAGGTGTGCTGGCTTTGGGTTCACTTCATTCCGTCACTCTTTATCCATTGACTGACTTTCTCGAGGCTGTTCCTGCATCGGCCCCTGTTACTCACAACACTACCATCTTCGTCAGCTTCTTGCATCTCCAGAAGTTCAAACTTTTCCTGAAGAAAGGTTTTCTCCATCTCCTCTTCATCCAGAATTCGCTTTTGCTCTTGTTCGATACGCTTCTGCTCTACGCCCGCGCAAAACCCTCAAAATTGAGTAAAAACCACTCAATTCCGGATAAAGTGGATCAACTCATAAAATGAGCAATATTGGATCTACTCACTTTTGAGTAAACCCTCAAACATGTCAAAAGCTGCGTAAATGTTACTCAATTTCGCAGTGGCCCGAATATATAAATTGATTACTTCTACTCAATTTTGCGAGAAATTTTGTTTTATAGAATTTGCTTGCTTTTAAAAACAATAAAAAATAATTAAAAATTATTATCATTTTGAAACAAATAAAAATTCTTCGCATTTATTTTTAACTTAAAATAACATAAAAAATTGTTAACATAAAAAATTGTTAAAAACATAAAAATTATTTCCTCTTTATTACGCTTCTGTGTCTTCGGCTTTGGCAACCTCTTTGAAGGATTGTACCAGTCGATTCACGGTTATTCTCTGGCTGTGCGTCATTATTTGATAAACGACGCACGCAAAGAAATCGTAGGCCATGCGCAGCTCTTGATGTACGACAATACCGAATACTGAAAAGCATTTGAAAAGATGTCAAGTGCCTGAGCACCATGGTCTACTTCCACGATCGTATGCTTCCGAAGATAATACGGTACCTTCCTTTCTTCATAGACTCCGCCAAGCAGAGAATGAACGGAGTGGAATCGTCATATTGTGTGTGTAATTCATTGTGTACCTGTAATTATGAAAAAAGTCAACAACAAATATGAACAATAAAAACTGATTATCACCATCCAACGAATGAGAGGACGTGCCAACTGTTCCTCGGTAATGCAGCTCGTTCCATTTGCTCTACGTCGGATACCTCGTGTGGGAAATTTTTCCATAAGACGCAGACATCCCCGAATGTACTCTAAAAAACGCGTAAAAAAAAGTTAACATGAAATACACTCTGTAACAATCATGAAATTATTTACCATCCTCCACTTGACAGAATTTATTACTCGAGTACATCAAGCATTTAGCCAGCACTCCTTTCATGTTCATGGCATCACTACATTCTGGATGAAGTCGTTTGAAAGCTTGTTGAATCTAAGACAACATGTAGAAAAAAATGTAAGCTGTATTATTTACCTTATTTTTAATTATCCTTACCAAAAGTCCATCATATGATACCAAGTGAGGAAACACGCGAAGAATGTCCTGACTCCACTTTTCTCTTTCAGCATAATATTATGCAATGCAAAACATGCATTCATTTCCTCAAAAATTAGTTTTGCAGCACTTTTCGTTGGTTCAATAGCTACCAACATCTGAGCACGCTCGATGATTTCTGAAGAAACAGAGCTTTCGGTCTTTTCGTTTCTTGATCTCCTGAATTTATGTAATTCAGATGGTAGATCCTTGATGATGTTGCGTATACGGTAATATACCAGTCCAGTGTTTGGTCCCTTATCCTTACCACCATTACGCCAGAAGAAAAGAGACTGAAACAGAAATTTTTATGAAAATTTTAAAGCATTCGAGCAATTTGAGCAATATTAAAACTTACTTCTTCAGGAGCGTTGGGAGCCACACGTGTATGTTGAAGCTGTGGAAATATTTCGATTATCGATTTCGCAACATCAAGTTGCTGCTGTGCGGTAGGATATCTAAAAAAACGGATATTGTTAATTCCAAACGTATACAAATCGACATATATTTAATGGCAGAAATCTAAGTAGAATTTCGCACAATATTAATGTATCCATACTTAAACAAAGCCTGTTGGGAAACACACATGAAGTTTATGTGTCAAACGAAAAGCATGTGTGGTCATAAGTGCATTTATGTGTACATAAACAGGGTATTGGTTGGCCCACAATTGTTTTACCATAGGTTTTCTGTCAAACTAACGCAAACACAATTGTGGGCCAGCCATATGTGTGTTACCACATACTTTTCATTTGTTGATCATATGCAAAAAGTCATGTGTGGGACACATAAAAAGAAACATTGAATTTTTATCAGTGCACTGTAATCTATTAAAATCGATAAAAATTTCTTTTCGTGTAAACTTCAATCTGATCTGTCATCAAGATAAAAGCTAAAAAGAAAAACGTAACGAAAGTGGTACATAACGCGCTCTATCGATTGCAAAAAATATTATGTAACTTACTTGTTTTTTCCCGAATGAGTTTCTCCAAAAATTTGCACGCGATCCGGGTCAGACGATGTAAAGCATTGTTGTCCGGGATTTCTCCACGATCCAGCACAGGCAGCAGTGTATTCATCCTGAATTTCGAATCAGATTCGAAAAGCTTGCGAGTTATCTATGTGAAAGTAAATATTTAATGTTTATTATGTTTACAAAACTAATATTTATTTACCTTTAAGGAAGTTTCATCGATGTCATCCCAATCACGCTGTGTTTGTCTGGTAGTTTCGTTAGACTCATCATTGTTTTCCATTTTCATCTTTTCGAGCAGCTGGAGGATCAGTAGCCTTGGACCTTTTCGTTGATACCCATTTCTTGTAGGCCCGAATCATCCAGCAACAACATTGAACTGTCGTTGATTTTATGTGCTAAGATGAGTGAAGTGTTAATATGTTGACCTTTCATGAGAAACCTGAGTTTTCCTACTTCCGACGTTATGAATAAGTCGTAGCACGGGGCAGAATCGAATGCTAGCAGTTGAATTATCCAGGTTTGAGCTGGAACTGAAACGAGAATAATAATTAATGTATACTTTCAAGGAGGCATTTGAATTCTGAGGGGCGCGAGAAACAATTTTACTCTTGTTTTTTACGTTAAACCTAACGTCGCGTATAGTTTGCTGTATCCGTATTCCTGGAAAGTCAATATTGACATTAATTATTATTCTCGTTTCAGCTCAAGCCTGGATAAGTCAACTTCTGGCATTCGATTCTACCTCCATTCTATGACTTATTCATAACGTCGGAAGTTGCAGACTGTACAATGCAGCAGATGCGCTATAATAAATCAATTGTCATCGGTTGACTTTTTCAGTAACGAACTGGAAAGACAATACAAATTTTCGACTTTGATTTCTTAGTTTTGTTTATTTAAAGGTGCGTATTGTGTATTTTATATATGATGAATAGTACAGAAATGAATCCAATTATTCATCAACGTACTTGAGGCTTATATACATAGAATGTGAAGCATCATTATGGAAATTCCACAAGCTATACGTTTTTCGTGTACATAAATGTTCTACTCTTATTCTGAAAATCTTGCCACTCGTTTGTAACTTATAACTATTGCACACATAATCGAACTTTTCGTACTTCAATTCTTCAACAATACATGAAATTGTATCATCGTTTTTAACTATACATTGCAATAGTCCATAAAAAAATATACCACATAAGTTGTATTTAACAACAAATCCTGGTCGAAAGGACGTACTATTAATGGTCATATGTCTGATGAATTCGATTTGTTGTGGCATATCGAATAGAATCATTGTGTGTTTCAATGAATCTTTAGATATCATAACTGACGATTTAATGGATGGTTGGTTAACATTATAGCTATGACCAATAATTGATGAAGTTTGTCTTAAATTTAATCTTTTGGTTAGGCTGAATGAAAAATTAATAAAGTTGTTGCATGATTTTGCTTGTCCTTTCGATTCCTTAAACTTGGCTTCAAATAGCATACAGCTATGATTAGCTATTGGACCTTCTTGTTTTATGATTGCTGGATAGTGTGCCAGGTGATGCATTTTGTTTATAGGTTTAATGTTTGGAAAATTTAATTTAAACAGATAAAAAAAAAAATCAATTTGCTCGCTCATTTCTTGTACCTGGTCGTGCGATATCTTATTTGAAAAAGCAAAAAAAGTTATTCTCAATAGTGCTCCTATGATTCTACCAAAGTTCAAGTTATAGCTAAGAACATTTGAAAACATGAAAGGAAACGCTCTCAGCAATGTCCAACACTGAGCCGCTGACTGACTTAACGAATGTCCAGATGCCCTAAGCCTTTGAGCTGTAAAATTTGCTGATGGTTTATCGCTGGACTCAGCCAGTCCATAGTCAAAATGTTCAACAATTGTATTCACTTCGTCTGCTGTAATTACCTTGCGGACACTTACCGCATTATCCAAAATAAGCTTTATAATCATTGTAGCAACGCCTTCTAATATATCATGCATGGGATCCCAGGTATTGTTCTCAGCTATATTGAAGTATCTCAGTTGATGAAGTACTGATTCACATAAAACGCCACATTCGGTAGGTGATCTTTCCTTATTTTTTAGGGCTTCTAGATCTGACTGCAAGCTTTTGGCGGTTCTACGTTGATATCTATCATCTAATGCAGCGTTGTGTAAATCCTTTCGGCTAATGTAGCACATCCTGCAAAACAGTCTTGCCTGGGGTCCCATTAGGCCGAATATATCGTGAATAGCCAGCGTATCCCCGAGTACGTTAACCAAAAC
Source organism: Aedes japonicus (assembly GCA_034211315.2). Classification (NCBI taxonomy): domain Eukaryota; kingdom Metazoa; phylum Arthropoda; class Insecta; order Diptera; family Culicidae; genus Aedes; species Aedes japonicus. The sequence continues at coordinate 70,359 of JASCZW010002375.1, read as the reverse complement.
AGCTCTCAAGATGAATTTGGTAGATCCATCCACGGTGATAGTAATACCTTTCTTAGACTCCAATCGATAGAGGTCTCTAATGAAAGGCCGCAAAACTTTCTCATAGCCATACTTTTTCAGGTCTGCGGCACGAACAGATAGCACCACATAAATACGCTCAAGGGAGGAATTCGTAACTGGGTGAAAATTTTGAACTTTTATGCTGAAGGTCATCATTTTTTCTTACCCTTGCGAGAACCAAGAGGATTGAGATATTCTACTTCGTCTAGATGTAGCGATAATCTTAGAGCATAAGGATACATTTGTAAGTACGGGTGGGTCGTATAACGGTTTCCATCCTTGAAATTACAGTAATATCTATTGCTCACAGTTTCTTCGACTACCATTTTGCGAGCATCAGGATTATTCATAATCAAGGCCAGTATATCCACAACTGAAATGTAGTGAGCTACATCTTTAACGACTGAACTTGTTTTGGTTGCACAGGATGTTTTTCTTTACCAAGCGTAATTTCCTTAGGAATTGGTACAGCACATCCTGCGATACTCGCAAGATAAGATAAGTTTTCGTTATGTGTCTTCACTTCTTCAAAAAGTTGTTTTCAGAAAGTCTTCTCCAAATTTCCGAAGCATCAGGATCGGTGGCAGCTATACACTTTGCGTCCAGGAATACTTGGAATGACTCTTTTACATAATCTTGATAGTCTTTCAGCAAGGTCGATGTTGCTTTCATGAAGCGCTTGAGTTTAATTTCAGGTAATGAGACATCAGAGCGCATAGAGGTTATGAAATCGCTGGATTTTTTAATAAATTCCGAAGCAGCCACTCGAGGATTCGTTAGTTCAGGGAATACCTCATTGCCACCACCGTTTGAGTCCTCAAATGAATGTTTTACTTCTGTGAGCTCATCATTGGGCTGTATGGAACTACTTCTTGGATGTTCGGAAAGTATGTGTCGCTTCAAATTTTTGAATGTTTCAAAATATAGGAGCACTTCGAACAAACAAATGGAAGCTCCGATTTTTTGCTTGTGTTGACATTGTGTACACAATGGAAATGGTCCCTCAGTTCCGCAACATACCCGTTAACAATTTGCCCACATCCAGGTAAATGGCATCGAAAGCCTTTATTTTAAAATAATGTTTTATAACCACATTTAATGAAATTTGTTGGTGCAGCTTACCTTTCAAAAGATTCATAACTTCCACGTCCACTTTTTCAGCTAATCGTTCCATTTCTATCGAAAAAATAATGCAGCAGTATAAATAGAAATATTCACTCGCTAGCCCAATTTGCAATTTGATGACGCTTGAATGGCTTCAGCGGGAGGATACAAAATTTTCACGCAGTTCGGTTTTTAAGCCCTTTACTCAAAATTGAGTAATACGAATTAACTCAAATTGTTACTATATTTCACTCATTTTGGAAAATCAATTCACTCAATTTTTGACATATGGCATCATTTTCCATAAATGAGTGAAATTTAATCAAAAAATGAGTTAACACCAGCGAGCGTGTAGAGCCGTTTCCTGCAGGAATCGCTTACGGCGAATCTGTTGTTCTTCCTGCAGTCGCTGCTGCTCTAATGCTTTGCGGGTCGACGCTCTGGAGGACTGGCTGTTGACGCTGATTGGTAAACAATCGTTACAAGTAAAGTGTCGATTTGCGACCGACCCTGTGACACCCACACAGCTAAAATGAAACCAGTTTTCGCACTCTTCACATTCGACCATGTCGTCAACCCAATCCGGACGTTCACATTCTCTACAGGTGTTTGTGTTGTTGGATTTAGCAGTGTTTTCGAGGTTAGCCATCGTGCCTTAAATTCTTGAGTTTGTTCGGTTGAACAAAGCTCTACACGTTCGTTAGCGGTTGGAAACTTTCTTTTCCAGATCAGCTCAAGCTAGAAGTATTTATTTTATTAGCGTTTACGAATTTAAACTAATAGTAATATAGTAATATAGACTTACAATTTAGTGTAGGCTTTGAAGAATAGACTTAGATTAGAATAATTTCAATATGTAGGTTGTAGTGCAGTCTGTAAACAATAACAGTGGCTTTAAACAAATGATTCAATAAGGTGTAGAAAACTTACATTTAGCAACTCATATATATATTTGTCTTCGAGCTGCTAGTGTAACTATCTCCAAGAATTGAGTGTAGGCCTATTTGGGATCAATTTTAGGTTAAGTTTGGTAATACATAAGAATAATAGATTTTATAGCTTACTTTCTCTACTAGGTTTAATTTTCCACTAAATATAAGAAGTCCTTGCTATATTTGCTATATTTGATAAGTTACAATTAAGTTTAGATAATTACGCAAATAACGACCAATTCTAATGTATAACTATCGATCTGAAGTGACACGCGCTTTCTGTCCTATTTCACTGTTTTCTTCCGTTTCTTCCTGACATGTTCAAGTGACATCGAGGCCTGTCAAAGTACACTGCTAGGAGGTGAGAGAACTCACGCATGTCCATCGGCAGTGAGATAACCAGCGTTGCCAGAACTGCGTAGCAACAGATGATGAGCGGTATGTAAAAGTAAGCTTCCGGGGCTCCAGTTTTTCACTGCTTATCATAAAGTCGATGTCCCTGAGAACTTTACAAAGCAGAAGTTTGGCATCTACATCATGGGTAGGTGTACCAAGAGGAATGCTTCAAAAAGCTTCTACTTCCACTTCTGAGGTCACACGATGGTTCTACGATTTTCTGGCCTTATTTTGCCTCGTGCCATTACTCGAAAGAGGTTTTGGAGTGGTAAAGGGTGTCCACGATGAAATTGCCACACTATGAAATTGCTCTAACTTTTTAACCGTTAGGTAGAATTTAATGAAAACTTGGGTGGATTTAGTTCATAGTGCATTATTTACATCCTGCAAGTTCTAAAGTCCTGTGATCAAAACTCGCGGAAATGGAGTCGAAAGAACAGCTCGTGTGTGATAAAATCTTGCGCATTCATCACGAGAACAAGGATCTCTCGCATCGTTCCATCGCTAAAACGTTGGGAATCGCGAATTCCACGGTGTCGCGAGTGATTAAGTGGTTTGAGGAACGGTTGACCACCGTTCGGAAGCCCAGAAGTGAAGGAAAAAGTATTCCGTACAACACCAAAAATCACAACCGCGTAGTTGGGGCCTTCAACCGAAATCGAACGCCTCCGTTCGGGATGTGGCTAAAGCTGCACCTAAGCCGAAGTTTTGTCCAGAAGGCCAAAACTAAGGCTGGGCTTTGAACGTTCAAGGTACAAAGGGCCCTAATTGCGACGAGAAGCAGAACAAGTCCGCCAAAACCCGTGCCAGGAAGTTGTACCTCAACATGCTGACGAAAGTTGAATGCTGCATCATGGACGACGAAACATATGTGAAGGCTGACTTCAAACAGATCCCCGGCAACCTGTTTTTCACGGCCAAGGATAAGTTCAGCGTTCCGAAGCATGTCCGCACTCAGAAGATGTCCAAATTTGCGAAGAAATTCCTGGTTTGGCAAGCCATCTGCACGTGCGGGAAGCGAGTGCACCTTTCGTGACCCAGGACACGATGAACGGACAGGTGTACGTAAAGAGTGCCTCCAGAAGCGGCTGCTTCCTCTCCTGAAGGCCCACAACGTCCCAACAATCTTCTGGCCGGATTTGGCCTCATGCCACTACTCAAGGACGTGCTGAAGTGGTATGCGGACAATAAGGTCAATTTCGTGCCGAAAATGTTCAACCCTCCCAACACTCCGGAGCTCCGCCCCATCGAGAAGTACTGGGCGATTATGAAGCAGCACCTTCTTAAACGACCTAAGGTAGTGAAGACAGTCGAGGAACTGAAGAAAGTATGGGTTTACATGCAAAAAACAGTTGATTCACAGGTTGTGCAGAATCTTATGGCCGGGGCTAAGGCCAAGGTGCGGGCATTTGCGTATGGACTGTAAATTAAATACGAGTAAAATGGTAAAATGAAGTTTAATACTTATTTCTCAATCCATGAAAATTTGATGGCAATCGGATGAAAACTCGAATTTTGCGAATCAATTTTGTGTGTGGCAATTTCATCGTGGACACCCTTTACAAGGCTAAGGAGGTCAATTTCGTGCCGAAGAATCTCAACCCACCGAACGCACCGGAACTGCGCAGGCACTTCGGAAGCACCCTAAGGAAGTGAAATCGGAGGAAGATATGAAGAAAAAATGGATTGCCACGCAAAAACAAGTTGGTCCAAAGGTTGTACAAGGCATTATGAGAAGTGTAAAGAAGAAGGTTCGTGAATGTGGATATGGAAAAGTAATTGAATAAAACAAATATGGGAAAATATTCATAATATGTTGTATTTTACTCCTTGAAAATTTGAAGGTGATTGGTTGAACAGGCGAATTTTGCCGAATATTTGTGTGTGTCGCAATTTAATTCCGTACACCCTCTATTCTAGTGTGATAGAAAAAATGCACAAAACAAGGTTTTATTCAAAGTGTAAATATTGATTAGTTCTAGTTGACTGGCTTTGACGGAAAAAAGGAAAAAAAAGCCAAACCTGAGTCCAGTATCATGTAAGTGCTACGAGGCACTGATTAGATCATTTCGATTGATCTCTTTCTATTGATACTATGACCGTCGCTTTCTCGGAAATGAAAACATTCTTCTGCAAATAATAAACCCAGCAAGAAGAAACATGTTCCCACCTTATGGTGTATTTTATTTGCATGACCGGGATTTTGCGATAAAGCGATGCAAAAAAAAGGCAGATCCAAACTTTTGAGATATTGACGCTGAGTTTCTTATTCATCTTCATTCTAGTTTGAAATTTGTCAGAAGCAGATGAGAGGCATAAGAGGCTGTAGGAGTGGACAGTAATTTATTGTAAGAACGAATAGAAATGAAGAACTGAACTACAGTGCGTGAAATAATTATACCGTACACATAAAGCTAGATTTGATTCGTAATTTTGCAGGATTGTTTTCAATGCTCAATTGAGGTATTTCGTTTGACAGTGTATCCGCCAGCTGGGGGCAGAGAAACTGGACTCTCTGTTCGTCAAATTGCGAAATTAGAGTACGATCGTCAACTTTCTCAAAGATCCGAAAAAGTATGGTACAAACAAACGTAGCGGTAGGCCATTTACCAGAAGAAAACAGGAAGTATGGCGATTGGCCGTTAAAAGAAATATGAGTGCAGGTCAAATAAAGTCTGAAATGTCTCTCCTGTTAACCCAAAGGAGGATTCTGCAAGTTCTGAAGGAAAATCGCAACATCAATATCAACAAAGAGTGAAAACACCAACGCTTCTTCCTCGACATAAGGCTGCAAGGTTGGAATTCGCTGAGCAACACGCGTTTTGGCTAGATGAGTGACGAAAAGAAGTTCAATTTGGACGGACCTTAAGGATGCCAGATGTATTGGAGGGATATTCGCCGATATCCTGAGACGCGATTGAACCAGCCTGAAGGAACTTTCAGGGTGGTTCAATCATGATTTGGGCCCCATTTGGATATTGCGGAAAACCCCCAATATGCATTATTTCACACAAAACGAATTCAAGGAAATACGTAGACCTTATTGAGAACGTCCTGATCGACTTTGGTGATAATTTGTGGGGTGAACACTGGATTTTTCAGCAGGATAATGATGCAATACACTCTTCCAAATAAACAAAATCCTTTCTAGCGTCAAGAAACATCGATGTTATGGAGTGGCCGGCTATAAGTCTTGATCTGAAGCCAATAGAGCATCTTTGGGGAATCATGTCAGCAAAAGTTTTTGCAAATGGACGGCAGTTTGACTCACTATTGCAACTAAAAACAGCTATTCAAGAAGAATGGGCAAATATCGACATCGCTGTACTGAAGTCATTGCACACTGGGCCAGGATGAAAAATTAGCAGGAATAAATTATTTTCACTATGAAGATGCAATCTTAGATCAAAATTGTCTTCGGCAAAGTTGCAGCTTATAATTAGGGCTTTAATTTGACATCTAGTTCAGTTAGGGTGGCCCTTGAATATATTGAAATAAAAATTCTATCTTTCACATTTCTTGACATAAAGCAGTACAATATTCGACAAAGTTGTTCCTTATTAAATTTAAAGCAACTTTGCTTCAAAAACCATAGTCGTAGGTCTTTTGTGTCATTAGTTATGATCATTTTTACGCTTAAGAGTAGGGTGGCCCTGAAAAAATTAGTATTTTTCGCCTAACTTTTTCATTTCAAGTTTTATGACAATAGTGTCTTATAAAAACATTTAGAACTTGTTTAAATACACACTTTGGTGAAGAAAAAACGTAATTTCATACATCCGTTCAAAAGATATCGTGATTTTAGTCCAAAAATTACGATTTTTTCAAATTACATTATTTTTTAAAGGGGGAAAAACGGGGATGCAAATACGATTGCATATGAATGGCAAAGCTAAGAGGTCTCTTTTGTATATAAATACTCAGGTGAATTTGGAAGAATTTGAGGTTAAATGGTACCATGAATGTATGTCCTTTTTAGAATAAAATTCTTGATTTTTTCTTAAATGTTGATGGCAATTACGAATAAATCACCATATTTCAATAAAAAACTAATATTTGCATTGTATTCAGTTTAAATCCATGAATATGCTAATAGTAAGTCAGTTTGCCAAGAGTAAACATATGCAATGATTATTAAAATACCAATCATGAAAATTAATTTGAGGAACGAAGAAGAAAATATTGAGGAAGAAATTATTTTGACCATGAAAACATAATTTTAGCAACACACTGTCTTTGACAAAGTGTATGGCTTAAGAAGCTTTATTTTGATAAAAAATGTAGTTGAAGTCGTCATTAAATAGACAGAAATTTTAAAGATGTCTTTCGTAATCTATCAGTAATATATCAGCTAGCTAGACGTGAATAAAGTAGCAGCTTTCTTCACTTTTAAATGGCGCACTATACTTTCGTACAATTTATAATTTTGGTACGTTTTTGGCATGTATGTCAATAATAAAAATGAACGCATTGCAAATATTAGCTTTTATCTTTCAAAAATGTTCAAGTAAAAAGAAACCAAAAGTTGTATAGTTTTAAGTTTTTTTTGTACAATTTAGAGTATAAAATAAATGTGTTATGTAAACCATACTTAACCACCTTAATCGCCCATCTTCCTATCCGTTAAATTGTTATCCCTATTAACCTCGAGACGGCGAGTAATCGGCTCTATCCTCCTAACTTTAGTTTTAAGATACCTGATGTATACAAATATGAAAACTTGGCTCTGTAAAGTTGATTCGATTGAGCCTGTTCAAGTAAATGATAAATAAAAAAAATATTAGTTTTTTTTTATTGAAATATGGTGATTTATTCGTCATTGCCAACAACATTTAAGAAAAAATCAAGAATTTTCTTCTAAAAAGGACATACATTCATGGTACCATTTAACCTCAAATTCTTTCAAATTCACCTGAGTATTTATATACAAAAGAGACCTCTTAGCTTTGCCATTCATATGCAATCGTATTTGCATCCCCGTTTTTCCCCCTTTAAAAAATAATGTAATATGAAAAAATCGTAATTTTTGGACTAAAATCACGATATCTTTTGAACGGATGTATGAAATTACGTTTTTTCTTCACCAAAGTGTGTATTTAAACAAGTTCTAAATGTTTTTTTAAGACACTATTGTCATAAAACTTGAAATGAAAAAGTTAGGCGAAAAATACTAATTTTTTCAGGGCCACCCTACTCTTAAGCATAAAAATAATCATAACTAATGACACAAAAGACCTACGACTATGGTTTCTGGAGCAAAGTTGCTTTAAATTTAATAAGGAACAACTTTATTGAACATTGTACTGCTTTATGTCAAGAAATGTGAAAGATAGAATTTTTATTTCAATATATTCAAGGGCCACCCTAACTGAAATTGATGTCAAATTAAAGCCCTAATTATAAGCTGCAACTTTGCCGAAGACAATTTTGTTCTAAGATTGCATCTTCATAGTGAAAATAATTTATTCCTGCTAATTTTTCATTCTGGCCCAGTGTGCATTGGTAGACGTCAATGTTATTACAGCTCGAAGAGGAAGAACGAAGTATTAAATCTTTCATACAGGTTAAGCTGCAGAGAAAAATCAAATCAATCAGAACTGTACGGTGTAATTATTTCTTATGAACAATGCATAAATCTATGAATTAAACTATCAGAGTTAGAGCAATAAAGTTGAATGAACATACGTTTTGTTTGTTTTTGGTTCAAGGTTTATCAAAAATATCCAAACTCACTTCGACGAAGGCAACTAAAAGAGTTAAACGTAGAATTTTCACTTGTACACAGAAAAAAATAATTAATTTTAACAAGCGCGTAAAATTTACTTCCGTCTATTTTCCGGCCAAAGGAGGCGTAAACAACGAAATTGTGACTTTTCTTGTGCCATACAACAATATTGGCAATCTTTCATACAACAGGCTGGATTCAGGCATAATCTGGCTTAAATTTACATGAAATATCCCATTATTTTCTGGCAAATCTAGCATTCCCCTCTATGTGCATTAGATAACGCAGAAAATTCAATGTTTCTTTTTATCTGTGTACGCTATATGTTTTATAAAAAAACATTAAAACACTTTTTTGAAATTATCGAGACAATTCCTTTGAATTCCACAAGAGAAAGCTTATCTCCTGACAAATACGCCTATTTCATCTGCGACTTACAGATTTTTTCGGTGTTGAGTGCTCGACTTGGAGTATGAAAAAAATCAATTACAACAGCCACTAATATCCGCTTCCTTGATCTTTGTTAAGCTATTTTTTGGAATTTTGTTTGTGGATTGCTATGCATTCCGCTAATTGAGTTTCCAAGGCTTTGTGATGTGTCTTAAAATTTGTATGTTATTTAAGTTTAAGGAATGTTCTTCGTTGAATATATGTTTATTTATTTATTTATTTATTGTACACCATTTTCGACTATGTCGTACAGACTGATTACTAAGAATAACTTAATCTAAACCTCTAATTCTAGCACTAAACACATTTTGAAACAAAATTAAATCAAATTCGTTACAGACATCATTGAAGGATCGCAAACACAAGTTAGAACAATGACTGAATCCGAAGTTCGTTCTGTGAAACGAAATTCGCAGAAATGGGGAGTTTCGGAACCGACAAGAAGGAGTGTTCCACGGAAATTCCAGGATTTCGGGTCAATCCACATGGCCCATTATGAGGCCGCTGCAGTTTAATACGCCTGGTTAAGAGGATTTCCAAATCAATCAACTTGCATCGGTCGGGATAAGCGGGAAGGTTGACTTGATCGTTCCATGGGAGCTCCCATGTACACGGTTTCGTCCCTTTTTATCTTTAGATAAACTTCACTTCCAATGCTGAAACTCACACTTATTTTTTTCTCTGTGGACAAGCAGGCTGTGTCTATTTAATAGATTGGAATGACTTAACGTAATGAGATTTGTGTAAGAAGTCAAAACTTTTGACTAAAAGTTTGTCAATGTCAAACACCTTCTCCATTCGCATTCGGTCCAGAGCACCAGCAACCAGACCGGCAACGTTCTGACTGGGTGAAGTTATTTTTATCTTTATAATCGGCACGGTCTGGATAAAGATACATAAAAATCAATGAAGCATAGCGACAACTTCGTTAATTGAGCCTGCGATTTGACAGACTACCGCACACACAGAAAACTTCCATGTTGACTCGAACTTTGGACCTCCGGTGGCCTTCTCTGTTCATGTGCGGAAGTTCGTGCTCGGAAACTTACTTCAAAACTAATTAAGAAGGGTTTTGATGATGGTTTACATTTCCTCTCGTCATCCACCAGCACCGCCTTCTGAGTCGGATGTTTTTGCCTGTGGACACCACCGCCAACATTGACTGCATTCAACCATTGTGGTTAAGGTGCAAATTGAGAGAAACTGTCACTTTGAATTTGCTGGTATAATATTCAGATTTGTCGAACATTTTCAGATTCGTGCCAACAAAAACACGAAGTGGCAAGGCTTCCTCGGTTCATCCAATTAACTTTCACCTTAAAGGATAGAGGTATCAAAAGGAAAAGTCAACAAAATAACAACTTCAAATCTTCCCCCTCCCAGATGATAGCCGCCCTCCGAGTGAAATGAAACGAACTTGACTGGTGCGTCGCATCATTGCTGGTGGAATGAAAACAACCTGTTTCTTTGGAGAAGAAATTTCCCGATGCTTTGGATGCTGTCGGAGGCGGTCGGGGAAAGAAAAGTTTTCAACTTCATTATTGTGTTTAACTTGGCCGTGACGGAAGCCTCCATTGCGGAAATCTCAAAGTTAGTGTAAGAAATGCTAAACATGCAGCAATAAATCAATTAGTAACTTCTTCAACACTCCAAACACGATGTTTGAAAAAAAAAAAGTGCTTTCATGGCAACTTTGCACTTCGTTGTAGGATTTTAATGATTTTTTGAAAATTTGCTGCTTCGACATTGACAGCTCAAGGTGTTTGTTTGCAAACAAATATTTCAGGGAGAATAGGAAGTGACGAGGGGTGCTGGATTTTTTTTTTAAACCTGCTGATTAGAGATGCGCGCACGCTTAATAAATTGAAAGAAGATTAATGAAGATTTTTGGTATTTTTTTCAAAAAGATGGGGTCGATGCAAGGAGACAAAATTAGATGCAAAAGATAGAACAAGATTTTTTCCAAGGTTGATCCTAGACTAGCATGAGTTTCTCATTCATTTAAGATAAAGATTATCACGTACACTATGTTCGACTCCCCGTCGATATTATAACAAATTAACGGCGCCTTCCATAGCACCACACCGAGTTTCTTTATTGCTCTACCAAGAGGCACACCAAAGTTTATTCCACTTAAAAACACCACTAGTTTTACTTGATTTATTTTACTTAATTTAATAACGGCACTAACAAATTATAAGAATCTCTAACTCTAAACGCATAGTCGAACGGTCAATCATGCACCCCATATGGCCTTGCATGCACAGATCTTTCTCGAACCTCTCCGATCAGTTATCCAACATGCCGTGCATGCGTGTAGGTAGACGACAATATTCGATCTGGGAACAGTGGTAGTGATCAACGGTGAGTTACCGATGGACAGCTATAGTTGACCGATCCGTCCAGTGACATCTAGGTAGCGTGATGAACAGCTGCTTTATTTTCGTTGTCGAACATCCTGCCCCGGCAGAAATGACTATTTCTGAATATTATTGATGAGGGCCTTGTATGCAGCAAATCTACGATGAATCCTGCCCCGGCTGAGGTGACGTCCTTGTTATCGTTGGTTGATGGTGAAACTCAATAATACAATGCCAACTCGCTGAAATCGTTGACCCGAAAAGGAAACCTCTAGTCAGACCGTGCGGACGGTTCTTCTGATGCGGATGGTTGCTCATCGTTGGGTGGATGTATTGGTAGTACCTAAATCGTTGCAGTAGGTCGTTTGAGCAGTCCGGAACCAGTCTGCAAGGTGACAACTCGAAGAACGCCATCTCGTCCTGGATGAAGCTCGTGAATTCTTGCAATGGGCCAACGCATTGGCGGCTGGTTTTCATCCACGATGATGACGACTTGATCCTTTTTTACCTCTACTGGTGATTTGATCCACCTGCTGCGAGGGTACAATACTTGCGAGTATTCAACATGCCAACGTTTCCAGATGTCCTGGAGCTTTTTTGGATTTGCTGCCATTGATGCAGACGATTCATTTGAATCGACTCATAGTCATCTGGAACGGACTTTAAAGATGATCCAACCAGAAAATGACCCGGTGTCAATACTTGAAGGTCCGACGGGTCATCGGAGAGTTTAGTCATCGGGCGAGAATACGAACACTGACACGTGTGCTTTCTGTGGTGCATCTCTACGGTGACGTGATTTGAGATAAACTGAGCCCCAAAAATCGATGCCAACCACGGAGAACGGCCGTGAACACGCTGAAATGGAAGTTTGGCCATAAACTGTTCTACGGTTTTCGGCCTTGCTCGGAAACATGTGACGCATTTGTGAACAACGCGCCGGGCTGCATTTCTACCTCTCAAGATCCAAAAGCAGTGACGGATGGTGCTGGTCAGTAGCTGTACTGCTGCGTGTAGAAGACGTTCGTGCTCACTCCGAACAAGAAGTTCCGTTAGTGGATGTGATCATGGGAGAATAATTTGATGGCACGAGTCGAAAGGTTGAGAAGATCGACTTATTCGTCCACCAATTCGTAAAATGTCGTTGGAATCGGTGATTGGATGAAGCCATCGGAGTCGCGAGTGAGAGGAAATTCTCTTATTTGCCTTAACAGCCGTCAATTCGGTGGAAAAGGTGTCCATTTGTACCAGTCGCACAAGAGCATTCAGCACTATGAATCTCCGAAGAGGATAGGGGTGTTGAGACAGCTCTTTTATTCTGCTCCAGACGTAGAATTTTTCAAATACCTCCTCCAGTAGGCGATAATCCGTTGCATGTGATGATAATTTAAGAACCGACTAGCGTACTCCTCGACGAAAGTTATCGATGGTGATGCGATTACGAATGAGGTCTTTCTGGCTTCTTTTGCCGCCTCGGGATCTATGACTTCACTAACATGAATATTTTCCACGATTCCTTGTTGTTTTGAAGCCACGAAGGACCTTCCCACCACTGCGTACACTGGATTAAGTCTGCTGCTGCTAATCCTCTAGCTAATTCTCGCGACCAGCGACATGATTCCATTCACAATGTTCGGTAATTTGCTGAATTTTTGCAACGTGGATGCCGACGAAAGTAGACCAGGGGCCGTATTTTGGATCTCGAAACGAAAGACTTTTTGTACGAACGCTTGTGAGAAAAAGTTCTTCGTTTCGAGTTTCAAAATAAGGCCCCAGGTTGACGGTGCTCCCCTTAAGCCAACTAAGAACGGTTTTTGAATCAACCCAGAAGTACGTCTTGGACGTAATTCGTAGAGCAGCAGAGTTTTTACGATAGAATTCAGCGGCTAACAATGCACCGCATAGTTCCAAACGTGGAATGGTTTGTTGCTTAAGCGGTGCTACCTTCGAACGAGACGTGAACAGAGTAACCTTGACTTATCGGACTGCGTTTGATGTTCGGATGTACGCACATGTTCCATACGCAAAAAGAGAGGCGTCCGAGAAGAAGTGGAGCTCAGTTGACAAAGTATTAGGAAGCAGAATGAATCGATTGATACGCAAATCGTTCAACCGAGGAAGTTCGGAGCAGTATTCAATCCAGCGGTGTTTCATTTCGTCAGGCAACTTTCTGTCCCATCCGTATGGTTTGTCGTTGTCACCTTTAAGAACCCAGAGTGCTTGCATGAAGACTTTTGCTACGACTACAACAGGGCCTACCAAGCCAAGTGGGTCAAACAACTTGGCGATCCTCGAAGGTGAACTACGCTTTGTTACTAGTGTGTCAGTGTCGAAGGTAAATTCAGGAACAATAAATTTCAATTGATCAGAAGAGAGCTCCAAATGCGGACCGAGTGTTTTTATGGACTGATCATTGTCAAAATCTACTGATGGTCCCAATGCGCGATGATCTGATGGTATTCCGTCGAGAACTTCAGGGCAGGTACTCGCCCATTTCCGAAGCTGTATTCCTGCTAAATTGAACATCGCTTCCATCTGCGTTCACAGTTCGATAGCTGCGGCGACTGTTTTTGCTCATTTTGCTCCTGAAATGCAATCATCAACGTAAAAATCCTCTCAGGCTGCCTTTGCTGCGAGCGGAAGTGGTGTGCTTTCATGCTGTGCGATTTGCTTTAATACTCTTGTGGCTAAATACGGCGCCGAAGCAGTGCCGTAGGTAATAGTTTTCAACTTATATATTTTAATTTGTTCTGCAGGCGATCGGCGCCAAAAAACTAACTGAAAACGACAAGAGCCAGCCTTAATTGCCGATACATTTTGGTGATGTCAGCGATAATCATGATCGGATGCAAGCGGGCTCTCATCGTGATTGCTCTCAAGTCTTCCTGAACAATCGGGCCGACTAGCAAGGCATCGGTCAAGGAAACTCCACTGGAACTCTTGCACGAGGCGTCAAATACAACGCGAACCTTGGTGGAGCTGCTGTCCTCGCGAATGACGGGATTATGGGGAAGAAAGTATGCAGGCCCAGATGCTACTTCAGACTCGTCAATACGTTCCATGTGATCCAATTTTTCATATTCGTCCATGAGCCTTTTGTATTCCATGGCTAACCTTGGATCGCGTCCCAAGCGATTCTCGATTAAACGGAAACGATGGAGTGCAGTTCGTTTATTGTTCTCTAACCTTTTCAGAACCTCTTCCTTGAATGGAACGCGCACCATGTACCGTCCATCTTCGCACCAACCAACAGTGTCAGAGAAATACCTTTGGCAGTATACTTCAGTAGGAGAGAGGACAATTTCGGAGTCATTCTCGATGGCCCAAAACCGCTCCATACCGCGTTGTAAGTCGGCGGTAGTAGCTACGTTGCAGATAATGGGTGATTGCGACCTTTCTTGCCACTAACCACCCGGATTCTGGATTTAATGGTGGACTGAAACTTGCAGCGAACTTTTGTAGCAGCTTAACCGATCCCAGCGATCGGCAGATTTACCTTACACCGATGAACCTTCATGACTTGGACAGCCCTTTCCGTTGCAAAACAACATTCGCTGCCTCAATCCAGTAATGCTCGTACAGGATGTTGTACCCTGCTGTCGTTCACCATGATGACAATGGCTGTAGCTAGTAGGACCTTCATTTTCGATTTGTCCAAAGAAGAGCAGCTTGTTATACCAGTGTACACCACTGGGTCAGAAGAAAGTAGTTCGTTGTTGCTGCTTTTTTCACTCGTACGTACCGATGCTGGATGGCTACTGCCCTCCGCTCTTGAGACATAGCACAGCTGCGTATGGTGCCGCCCTCTGCAGTTACGACAGTTGCTCTCCGATGTACACTCCCTTGCCCTGTGACCTCGTCGCAAGCAATTTCGGCAAAGTTGATTGCGTCGAACTACCTGCTCCCTTTCATCGACCGACATGTTTGAAAACACTGTACACTGGTAGAGCGAATGTTGATCAGACCAGGCTGAACATTGGCGTGGGGCTTGCTGTAGAGCTCCTTGATTTACTGACCGAGGTGGGTTTGGTTTTCGTACTGATCCTATTGTCTCCATCGACTTGCTGTTGATCGTCTTCTCGACGTTGAAGAAACTCAATGAATTGCTGAAACTTGGTCGTATCGTTCGCTTCTGCGTGCTCTTCCCAATCTCGTCTCGTGACAACATCCAACCGTGTGCTAAGTAAGTGAATCAGTAGCACATCCCAGTGTTCAGTTGCTTAACCAAGTTGCTTCAAAATTTTCACATTGGCCTGGAATTTGTCAATAAGTGTGTGTAAGTCCGCGGCTGTCTCACGCTTTATGCAAGAGAACTCGAAAAGTTATTGTACATATGTTCGTTTTAAGCGGCGTGTGTTCTGATAGTGACTAACGAGAAAATCACATGCCACAGGATACTGTTCGTTGCTAATAGGAATAGTCTGAATGAGTTTCAACGCCCCACTAGCCAAAGATGAGCGCAAATAATAAATTTTTTGAATCGTCGATAAACTAGTTGACGTGTGCAGGAGCGATCCAAATAAATCGTGGAAATTGAGCCAAGTCTCCCAATTTCCATCAAAAACTGGCAGTTTAATGACAGGCAGTTTGATGTGCGAGACTTGGTTTGAATCATGGTGCTTAACGATTGGTAACGAATCATTTTGATTTAATTGGAGTAACCGCTCTATATCTGTGCACTCCTCTAAGAAAATGTCGTCAGCTTCCTCTAACGTCTCCAATTCGCCTTGAACGGTGTTGAACTCCGTCCACAAAGCGATCAGGTTTTCCAAGCGCACTGGCACTTCGCGCTTATCTCTATCCGCCTGATAACTCGATAAAAAGGCTCCAATCGCCGATATTGATGAAAGAATGCTCCGTTTGTGGTTCTTCAAACCACGCAATTTCCTCTCTGTAGCTGACATTTCCATGTGTAATGGTGGTTCTTATTCCATCGATGAATCCTCTCGACGCTCAATCCGGTGAGCGCACGCATTTGTAATGGTTTTGCTCATCACAGCAAGCTGTGCATTTGATGAACTTGTAGTGGAAATGAAATACGTGTGTAGTGTACAAAGTCTGAACAAGGAAAGATTTTATTTTTCTTTCTCTTTACATACTATCAACAACTACCGATTGCTATGGCCTGCTTACTGTGATCGTAAAGCTATGTCCATTTAGAATCCGGAATAATGAAATCATCTGTATCTCGGTAATGGATTGACGTACAAATAAGTTTGATACATCAAAACAAATGTAATTCACTGTTCTTTAAGGAAAAAATATCAATACAAATCATTTCTCTTCGTTTCTAATGAAAACTCGCACTTTCTATTTTATTCCTCCCATCAAACGCTGCACACCTCCGGAGTCAACTTTCTTGCCAAATTTGCCGTAGTGGTTAGCATACATGTCACGCCAAAGTCACGAGTTCAAATCTCACCCCCGGACAAGTAACGAAAATACCCAAAAAAGGTATTTGAGTGACTACGACGGGAGATGAACCAGCCCAGGGCTGAATATCTCGATTATAAAGGATCATCTGCCGCTTGTTTCTTCGTGGAGAAGTGTCTATTTGAATATCACCATTTTCGATTACATTCTTTCCGAAATGATACCAGATGGGTATATATTTGGTCCGAGAGTTGAATCCATTGTTTCGGGCGATACAAATTGTGGATTGGTTGTCACATAAACCGCCGTCTTCTCATCAACTGCTGCCACCAGAACGCTCCTCTAACTGTCACCGAGAGAGCCATAAGAGCCACTGCTCCTCCCATTTTGATGAAAATGTATCCACTGGTCGACCTCGGGTATCTACGTCTCCTCCTCAATCCGCCTCGGTATAGCCTGTTAGCTAGGGTTTTCCGTCCGCAGAATATTCCAGTCTAGTTCCAGCGGTTCCACGAAGATAACAGGAAGTTTCACATAATCCCAGTGACGCTGCCCCGGATTGTTACAGAATTGACTCACTACGTTAACCGAATATGAAATATCCGGTCTTTGTTGCCTATGCCGTATACTGAAGGGAACCAACTGCCTCTTTGAAGGGAACGCCTCTCATTGATTCTATTTCTTCCGGAATAGTCGGCCTCATATTCTTGTCAAGCTTAACACTTGGATCCGGAGGAGTAGTCACGAGGTTGGAGTTCGCCATATTGTATTTCTTCAGGACATCTTCAATGTAGGCTTGTTGATCAATGTAAAGCTTGCCGTTCTGACGATCGCTGGTAATCCTTATGCCCGAACAAAATTTCGCTCCGCCGAGATCCTTCATCTTGAATCGGCTATGAAATAAAGATTTCAAGGTCTTCTTCATTTCTGCATCATTAGTGAACAACAGAAAATCATCAACATACACGGTTACGAATGTCTTTCTCCCTCCTTTGATGATAAAGTACAGACAAGGGTCCTGCTTCGACTGAGTTAAGCCGAACTCTCGCAATGCTCCGTCCAACTGGTTGTTCCAAACCCTACTTGATTGCTTCGTTCCGTAGAACCCGCTTCAGCTTGCACACTTTCGTTGGATCACTATTGAATCCTTCAGGTTGCTCCATATAGATGTCTTCATTCTTGAGCTTTCCTTGCAAAAATGCTGTTACTGCTTAATTGATTTCAGTGTAATCGATGCCGGGCAGCTGCAAACATCCCTTCATCACGAGCCGAGCTTTATATCTCTTGATCTGGCCATCAGCATCACGCTTGGTCTTGAAAATCCACTTAGTTTGAATCGCCTTCCTTCCTGGTGGTAATTCGGTTAGTTCCCAGGTTTCATTTTTCTTCAGCGCTTGGATCTCTTCCGTCATTGCTGCTTCCCAAAGCCTGCGGTCATTTTGCGCTAACGCCTCAGTAACGGTTGTCGGATCATCAGAATTGGTCAATGTCGTCATGATTGATGGGTTATCGAGATCAACCGCCGTTGACACATTGGACTGTGAAGAAACATCTGAACCACTAACTGTGCTAAAACATATATACTCCGAATACTTGCCTGGAATTACGCGCTCCCGACTGCTGTGCCTCAACCCTTTCTGTTGATCAGCTAGTCTTATTTGTTGTGGTGGGAGCCCAGGATCAGGCTCGGCATCGTGAAGACCAACGGCATCGACATGGATTGTGTGATGTATGCGTTGATCATCAAGAACAGCCGGATCGGTCAGTTTAGCACCAATCTACTCTTCAAGTTCGATCCAATTCTACAGTTCCATAAATTTAACAGGTCGCTGCTCATGCTGCATTGGTGAAATTGACGCAACTTGTCCTTCGTTCACCATGGTTACATCTCGACTAATAACTACTTCTTTCAGCTCTGGATTGTAGATATGATATGATACATCACCTTTGATCCAAACACCTTGAGATAACGAAGATTCGGTTTCCGTTTCGACCACGCCTCTTCTGGCGTAATTAACTCCAGAGACCTGGTCGTACAGCGGTTGATCAGATAAACCGCCGTAAAAACAGCTTCTGCTCAAAACTTCTTTGGCAAACGAGCATCGTTCAACATGGATCTTGCTTTCTCCACGAGAGTACGATTCATCCGTTCTACTGTTTCATTTTCTTCAGGCGTATACGAACGCGATGGCCCTTTGCTTCCAAAAAATACACGAACACTTTCTGGCTTGCATCATCAATGAAAGTTACAAAATAACGGCTCCCTCCAATCGATGGTACCTCAACGGGACCGGTGACTTTCTTCATGTCCATTCCGATGTCCTATCGTTCTTTGAAGAATCAGGAACAGCTCATATCGGTTGGTGGTCTTCGCTTGAAATTGGAAGAATGACAATCTTCGCAACTGGTCTCACGACGTCGGTAGCGTCGGCTGTCTTTATCGTGACGACGCGTTACCGTCCTTTCCAGGATGAAGTTGGATGATTCTTCCGAGAGGTCATTGCACAGGAGGAAGATTTTCATCCTTGATGATAACGATCTGCCCTATCTTGATAAGGACTGGTGATATGCATCCTTTTGTTGCTCGAGACTGGAGTTGAGCAAGGTACTCCGGATATGCTGGAACAGTTTCTAGGTATGTTGCCAATGGTCCAGACGGTTTTCCGGCGTGTTGAGATGGTTTGGTTCAAGCAGGACCTGGAGGTTTGAGCCAACAAGAAAGTGGCCCGGCGTTAGAGCCTCCAAGTCAGTGGGATCGGATGGAATCGGAGTTAACGGTCTTGAATTAAGCCGCATTGCTATTTGTGTTAACAGAGTGATCATTTCCTCTTGACGGATGCTGATGTGACCAATTTCATGAAGGAGATGATGTTTGGCTGACTTCACAGCCGCTTCTCACAATCCTCCGAAGTGGGAGCGCGTGGTGGAATGAACTTCCATTGCATTTGGTTTTCAGCACACCAAGTTTGTATTTGAGTTCGGTCAGGCTCGCTTGACATCAGCATTTCGTAGATACGATTGAGAGCGTTAGCTGCTCCCTTGAATGTGGTTCCATTGTCCGAATGGAGTTTTCGAACAAGGCCACGACGGGCAACAAATCGACGAAGTGCGGATAAGAAGGCGGCTGTTGACAGATCTGTGATCAACTCGATGTGAACTGCCTTAGTGTATAACGCACCCCGGTTGTATAACGTTGAATAACGTCCACGGTTGCGAACAGGTGATTTTATAAACACTGTGGGCGTTGCGAAGTCGGCCATGCTCTGCTGAATGAGGACTGGTTTATTTCGGAAACATTTTATCCACTGGTGATATGTATGCCGCACAAGATTCCGCCCACCGATGATCCGGTATTTTTGGCGCATAGTAGTGAGCATCAGCTGCGGACCAGCATGAAGAAGGAACTTGTGATAATGGCCAGCGAGTAGTTGTGCTAGTGGATGCTTTGCAGACAACACCATCGGGTACTTGACGTCTTCTGGAACTACGGCGTTTGATAGGCGTCCTCCAACGCGGATGATAC
Organism: Aedes japonicus; assembly: GCA_034211315.2. Lineage (NCBI taxonomy): Eukaryota > Metazoa > Arthropoda > Insecta > Diptera > Culicidae > Aedes > Aedes japonicus. The sequence continues at coordinate 50,436 of JASCZW010002375.1, read as the reverse complement.
CGTGACCATCAACATACAGTCTCAACCATTTGAGCGAGGAAGAGTTCAATGCGTTTGTATTTGTGGAACTGGTAAGTTCAGCCAGCTCTTTTGAATAAAGTTTTGATTGAGCCATACGAATTAACGGTTGATCAGCTGTCGTAAGAATCATGTTGGATGACTTAGCAGATTTACGGGCAGCAGCTTGTAGCTCACTGATTTATTTCAAACAATATGCTACAACACGGCGTAAGGTTGTGTAACTAGAAAAGCGGGCGCACAGATGCGTTGCAAATTGCTCATCAGATGCCGTAACTGTTATCATACTAACTTTTTGACCTTCTTCGGTGACTGTGTTGGATTCCTCCTCGGGAATCTTCGTAACTGTCCAAGAAGCAGGAAATTCTTCCAGCCATTTTGGTCCATTCCGCCATCTGGATTGGTTCACCAATTCCGTAGGATGCAATCCTCCTGATAATTCATCAGCTGAATTTTCTGCTTCTGGAACATGTTTCCAAGTGGAAACTTCTGTGTTAGATTGGATGGTAGAAACGCGGTTTGCGACGAAAGTCTTCCAACGATTCGGTGGTGACTTCAGCCATTGAATGACTGTGGTTGAGTCGGTCCAGAAGTAGACATCGGCGGACAGTTTGATTGAGTGTGCAACCTTCTTATACAGCTTGGTGGAAAGAACGCCACCACTATTAGGTATTATAGGTATTAGTTTCTGCATGCTCTGTTGATTCAAATGTCCGGGTCGCCTGTGCCAGATTCCACGTTGAACACCGTTGTTAGCCCTTTCCTGCAAATCCTACTCACCGATAACAAATTGGTAGCCAGGTCAGGAACTTGCGGGACATCATGAACTACAATCGGCCCTTACTCCAGGTCAAGTGTTACTAACGGATGCAACGGATAGATTTACCAACGGGTGCAACGGATTTTATCGACTGGTTGTTAGCTGTATTGATCAACAGTAGGTAGCCTTCTTCCATTTGGAAATTTTACACGCTTCTGTTCATATGCGAGCTTGCCGCAGAACCGTAATATCATGCTACCATCTTTTCGCTTCCAGCAGAAAACATAGCGCACAGAGCTTTCCCTTTTGGCTTGGAAGTGGCTTGTCCAAGTTTCTTACACGTTAAGCAAGCACCAATCTTATTCTCTCCTCTCGGTTGTCGTGGTTTCTGCTTTGTATACAAAGCTCCTTCCCCACCAGAAGTCTTCAAGGGCCACTTCACATCCTGTAGGATTTTAGCCTTCACAACCTCCGCTGTCACATCCATTGCGATGGCTTGAATTCCCATTATTAGTAACAGAGTCCTTTCATCAGTAACAAAGCCAACCATTGGTCATTGACCTCGAAACTGATTTCGCTTAAGCTGTTCGTAGTAGTTACCAACTCGTCGACGTAGTCCTCTACGGAACCGCAATCTTCCAGCTTCACCGAGGTCAAACGATCCAGTAGGCCAAACTTTTGCAACAATCCATCATCCTGGAACGCCAATCCCACGCTTCTTTTGCCGTATTCGTTCGCTGAACTCAGCTGTAGTTGTTCTTCTCGATGCTCAAACATAAAGTCGCCAACGCCCTCTCGTCTAAATTCGGATCGATGACTTGGTTGCTTTTACTGCTCTCCAGGAACCTTTTAAAATCAACGTCACTTTCATCGCAAATGCCCATGATCCGTAATTTTGCTGTCCTCGTAATCTCTCGATGGCAGGTGAGCTCACTGAGTTTCCAACAGCACGCGCACTTCCTCAGGCCCGCCCGTTGACCTCTGTAACAGCACCGGCATTCTGGGATGTCGTCCGTGTACTTCCGTTCGCTTCACCTCCACCAGGATTTCGTTCCGCGCGTTCTTCATCTCTTGTGATGACCATCGGTCCGAATTTGAGTCTTCTATTTCCTCAGAAATTCAAACTTCAAAATTCGAAATTCAAAAATCCATAAGTAATTCTAATAGATTTGATTTGCCACACATGAACATATTCCCCTTAGAAGGGCAAATCAAAATTATGTGTCAAATGAATAATATGTGCGGCCACACACGAATTTTAGATGGAACCAAACGAACTTTGTGTCCTGCACATAGATTTCATTGTTCAAAGCAGATTGCAAAAATTTATGTGTGTACATATAGAATCTATCAGTAAAATATTCTCAGTGTAGTGTACAAAGTCTGTATAAGGAAAGATTTTATTTTTCTTACTCTTTATATACTATCAACAACTTCCGGTTGCTATGGCCTGCTAACTGTGATCGTGATGATATCACGTCAGATTGTCATATTTCGTTTGTTTCCAGAATGTCAATCTTTGAAATAAAGTGAAAATGAAGTTTTGAACACATAGCCGAATGAAAAAGTGTGTAACTTGGCGAAAATTAACAAAGCGTTTTGGAATTCATCACGTGAGTGTACTATCCATTATGAACAAGATTGGGGATTCTATGGATGAACTGTCATGAATGGGCAGCAAACCCGGCTTTAATCAATAAAAGATCCAACGTATCAAGAAACGGAACAATATTAAGCAACTAACGGAGTTCAATTAAAAAATGAGAATTTTCTTTAAGGGTCATAAAAGAAAGACTTGTTTATAGAAAGGAAAACTGATTGATTTATTTTGAAGGCACGGCTCTTTACTTAAAAACAAAATTAACTAACATTTGAATAAGGTCCGTCATCAGCTGTTCGACGAAGTTTTGTCCTGATGTTTGAACAGGAGCGTTGTACAGCTTCTTTACCGTTTTGGCGAATGCATCTTTTGATTCTATTAATCAGTTGTTTACAGTTTTTGGCTCTCCAGTTGTTTTTGTACACCAGCGAACTAAAATATCCAAAGAAATCTTCAATTGGGCGGCACTGGGGCAAATTTGCTGGATTGTTTGAGCGTTCCAATCAATTCATCAATATATTCAAACATTGATTTTGGTACATTTCTTGATTAAGAGCCAAGCCACTGGGCTTGAACCATGGTTTGGAAAGTCCTCTCTCTGATACGGAAATATAGGGCATCACCTTGTGCTCAAAGTTATGCTTAAACTTATATTTCACGTTCGGAGGCACACACAATGTGAAAACTGTCACCTCGAATTAAAGAACGAGTCGTCCCGTCTCACACACCACGAAGAATGAGGCTACGTTTCTTCATAAACAATGATTTTCTTCGTCCATTGATCCTGCCAAGTTTTCTTAAGTAATATCACATAAATATTATTCTTCCCTTTCTTCTGAGCACACAATTTACTGTTGATCAGAGTAGGCTGGCACGAAAAGTTTCCACCATGTTTACAGACCCACACCATTTTTAAATAGATTCAATAAATTGTTACCCACTGCTTCTGTCCGCCAACGCCGTCCTGATATATTTCTCAGAGAAAAGGAAAAAAAACCTTACCCAACATGGAAAGCTTTACGACCGGGCCTGGTTTATGCCCAAAACTAATAGCGTATTTGTTTTTTTTTACTGAAGATGAAACCGGATCCTGAGAGGTTGCAATAAAGAACGCACTAACTGACTGTCACGAGTCAGACTCCATCTCCGACGGAACCGAATGAAAAACAAATTTTCTATTAAATAAATTCAAGCTGTCAATGATGGGTCATGGGATGCGCGATATGTGACCGGATGCGGTTGCTCTTATAGTGAGTCAAACATATTTACTGCACACTTGGGAATAAGAAACCCTTCCGGTGGTGAAATTAAGGTCAAGGAAATTAATATAAGTCATTTGTCATTTAAAATTTAGTGTTTGAAGCCTTCTTAAATTATTAATTAAATTTGGGATTTCATACGTTACCTGACAGAAATTTATTTTTAATGCACAACAAATTTCATTTTCGGTAAATAAATATTGTATCGTTTTTTATGGGCACACCTTGAAGCTAATTTGACAGCTACGTAATAACGTGATTCTCGGCATAGTAAACAAGCGAATTACACAGCTTAAATTATATGCTGTCGCTCAAGTGCAACAATGAAAAGTTTTCCAAAAGAAAAACGTGAAAAAATTGTGTCAAAATAAAGGGTGTTTCGATCAAAATTTGGTCGGCTTAAACATGACGCATTTCCTGTCATCGTGCATTCAAAAATTTAGCACACCCCTCATTTTGAAGATGTGTGCGTGTAGCATCATGTCTCTATTTTGATTTTGAGATTAGCACTTCAGTTATCAAAATGTCGGCGAAGGAAGACAAGCAACGCATCAAAATTTTGCAAGTGCAAGGCAAAAATCTAATCTACTCTCACGCCAAGTTGGCGAACAAGTTGAATGTGGCTAAATCAACTGTTACCAACGTATTAAAAGTGTTCGGTGAACAGGACAGCCAGGAGAGCTGGATCGGGGGGAAATCGAAAGCCAGAGGCCACAGCGACGTCAAAAAGAGTTGCCCGCTGTTTCGAGCGGAACCCCAACCTCTCCGTCCGAGATGTCACAAAGAAGCTGGGAGTGGCGCCTTCAACCGTTGATAGAGCTAAAAAACGAGCTGGACTGTCGATTTATAAGAAAGTGGTGACTCCAAATTGAGACGATAAACAAAACACGTCGGCCAAAGCACGATCGCGAAAGTTGTACACGACGGTGCTGACGAAATTTGATTGCGTGGTTTCAGGACGATGAAACTTACGTCAAGGCAGACAGGTAAACAGTTTCCTGAACAGGAATTTTATATGGCAACTGGACGGGAAAAGGAGGCAGATATTGTCAAGCACATTAAATTGTCAAAGGTCGCGAAGAAATATCTCGTGTGGCTTGAAGAGCAACGTTGACATGGTGACTCGAACCGTCAACTAGTAAATTTATCTGAGCGAGTGCCTACAAAAACGTCTAATGCCTTCCTCGAAGCGACACAATTGTTCCGTTCTATTTTGGCTGGATTTGGCATTTTATCATGACGGAATAAAGACCATGGAGTGGTATGCTGCCAACAACGTTCAAGTGGTGTCCCCAAGGACAAGAACCCTCCCAACACGCCAGAGCTCCACCCAATCGAACAATATTGGGCCATCGTCAAGCGGAACCTTAAGAAGACTCAAAAAGCTGTTGTGAGCGAGAAATTGGACAAGGAGACTGTATCAAATCTTATGGCAGGTGGTAAACGAAAGACCCGTCAATTCGCATTCGGTAAAAAGTAAGCTTAGCAGAATATATCTCCTGTATTCTGCATTAACTGAACTTGAAAAATAAAAAGAATTTGACTTGTTAATAAAAATTTTGATCGACTCACATACATATCTGTTTGACCAAATTTTGATCGGAACACCCTTTAATCAAATTTCAGGTAGGATTCATCATCCATGATTACGCATGGTGATTTTCAACACAGCAGCTTAATGTATAGTTCAGTTTGAAAGATGCTGCTTGTTTTTCACTTCGTTTTGGCTTGGTGTGCTTCTTGAAAGTCCTTAATCCATTTCGATTCTCTGCTCGGTCAACGATCATTTCTTCGAAGTTCTCAGCTTTTGGCCATATCTCGAACGGAAGCACCTTTTTAAAGGGCGTGCCAGATTTTTGCTTGTCCTCAAATCAAGACTCCTTGTAACGGATTGATACGTACTACATCATGGCCGGGTAAGTATGCAATAGAATGCGAGTAGTCTTGCAGTACCGTGTATAAAGCGAACGTGATAGCACAAAGAAAGAGTGAACCTATGGGTAAGAGGGATGGTGAAGTAGCGGAACAAGTTGGTGTATGGTCAATGACAGCTCGAGAGTCAGTCAGCGTCAGGGATGCCAGATATACAGACATGTCTGTATTTATACAGACATTTGATCATGCCTACAGATTACAGACATTACACAGACATTGCTTTAAAGTTACAGATTTTTACAGACATGGGTATTCATCAAGAAGATGAAAATGATTCTCAAAAGACTTTATTTTTCACTTAAAGTGGACTTGTTTTGTGTGTTGTCCTTAAGCATTCAATATTTATAAAAAGTATTTAAGAAAACTTTTTAACTTCTCAGATGTTTCAAGAATTTGTTTTGAACCTTTACTTCTAGTGAATCCTAGAGGGTTTGAGCTGTTTAGTGGAATACCTGTAACTAGAAATTAGAAGAAAAATTAGTATTTTCCATTTAATTCCAACTAACTTTGCTTATCTTGACAGATACGCGTATTTCGTCTACAATGTGCAGACTTCTTCAGTGTCTCGTACTAATTACTCGACTTCCTTCGCCACCTGCCGGTATATTTACTTTTTTCTAAATACAAAACGTTTACCTATCATTATTTTGTTTATACCTATCTTATTACCATTATATTTATACCTATTGAAGAGCCATGTGTTACCGTTGCCTTGGTCTTTGTTTAGTAGATTTGTGTTCTGTTGTTTGTTTGTTTCTAAGCTTTCTGCGATGTCTAATATCCAGGGTGTAGATGTAGTCCGTAATATTGTGATGTCATTCGTCGTTATGTCGTGGTTATCCGTGAAGATGTGTTCTGCGACTGTTGATTTATGTGAAATTCTTTCTCGTTCTGTTTGACAGCCTTAGTCACCTCCGCTAGATGCTCCTTGAACCTTGTTGCCAAGGTTCTTTTTGTTTGACCTACATGTATTTTGCTGCAGTGTGTACACTTGATTCTGAATACCCGCGCTCTGCCTAATGTGTCTACCGAATCTTTGGTGGAGCCTAACATCGATGCTAATTGATGGTGCCTAAGTCGTGGTTTTAGCTTTTGTGTAATGTCTTTATCGAAGGGGACGGATACACGTTTCAAGGGTTCAGGTGAGTCTGAGAGGGTTGTTTGTGATTTCCTATGAAGATGTTTTTCCTTTTTGTTGATGATCGCTGGAATTGTCCTTGTTTCGTACCCATTGAGCCTGGCCGTTTCGAAAATATATGCTAATTCTTTGGCTTTTCCAGTTTTATTGAGGGTAAGGGTCAACATCCGGTGGATCATGTGGTGGAAAGTGGCTATTTTGTGCTGAAAAGAGTGGTTTGAAGTGTATAGGATGACTCTTTGAGTGTTTGTGGGTTTTCTGAAGATTTCAAACTCTAAAGGAGATGGTGGCAATGATTCTCTCACTACTAGAAGGTTGAGGAATGCAAGTTTACCAGCCTTTTCTATTTCATGAGTGAACTTAATGTGTTTGTGGAGATTGTTGATTTCTTGGAGAATTAGGGGGAGATCGTCTTGTTTCACTACGGCAAAGATGCCTAAAAGCAGACAAAGGCAACAGAGTCGTCATCATGGATAAGGAGGACTACGATAAGCAGATGGCTTCTAAGATCAATAATGGTCCTTATAGGCAGCTTCGGGTAGACCCCCTAGAGCAGTATTAGGGGATGCAGCAGTCCGTCTTCGCGAACCAAACCCCATCCTCCACAGAAATAAAGGCCTCCCAAAATTTCACAAAGCCGGAAACGAAATGCAAAGGGTTTACAGATTATGTAGACTGATGTTTTAGATACAGTCGGCTCCTGAGCTTTTTCAACGAGAAATAAAGACTTTATTTAGAGGAATCGAAGGCCTGATTGTTTACATGGATGATCTTCTAATCCATATTGAAACTGTAGATTTTTTTTTTTATTTTTTTTTTTCCGTCGGCCTATTTCCTCACATAGTGACAATCACCGACGCCAGGGAGACGACTCCACCACCTGGACCCTACCTAACGACTCATGACTATGAACCGGGACCAACGGCTTTACTTCCCTTCCGAAGGAAGACGTGACCAAGATTATTTCGCCTCAGAAAAACCACCGACGTCCACTGGGATTGAACCCAGACCCACTGGGGTGCCAGTAGCAGTCACGCTTACCACTACACCACCGACGCCGGCGAAACTGTAGATGAACACGGCCATTCCTTACAAGAAGTTCTTGACCGTATTAAGACGATGATGAAAATTAACATACAAAAGTCAGTTGTTGGGGTATCATCAGTAACTTTCTTAGGACACATACATACATACATACATACACATACACACACACGATTCTTCTGGTCACGCTTGCTAATGAAATGTCGTTCGGACATCAAACAGGACGATGTAGTAATTAGTGTTGATTTTTACTCCTGACTCGATGAAAAGTAGACTTGACGTTTTCTAAACTATCACCCCATACCATTACTCTCGACAAATTTTTGAACCGCTACACAGTCAACCAATCTTTATGAATATCAACAAGCTTCGCAGCATATAATCTTCCGTTCGCACCGATGTGTTTAAGCCGTCTCAAGATCTGACGCGGACTGAATATCTTCAAATATAAATTTACTGCCGGCTCTTGTTTTCGTCTACACGCTAAGATCAGAATACCTAAAGATCGTTAAAAAGTACCGATAATCGCTCAAAAGTGCACATACCTAAATTATGCGTAAACACAGATTACCTAATATTGGGTAATAGTATTGAAGGAAGATAAACACCCCAACTAACATTTTTAGTTGCCTATGCCGAAGTTAAGAACTTATAAGCTGTTTTATAATTGTATAAAAGCAAGTGAAGTTGAATAAGCTATAAGCAGAATTAAAAAATCGATGCAGTACTTATGCTTAATGTAACACAGCTTTAACACAACATTTAGCTTTAGGTTGCATACTTTGAAAAGAAAGCTCTTATGCGAACAATGTTTGTCTGCATTTACACAGCTTGTTTATGTAGCTAAGAAATTAGTCGGTTAAGCTTTTGAATTATCATTCTGTGTTCTCTTACACAGTTTTATTTGTTGGCTTTATAATAGCTTTTCAAAAGCCTTTATATTAGAAATACCTTAGCCGCTATACAGCTTAGTGATTATAGCTGTATAAAATGTTGTAAAAGTACATTGAGCGAACATATCGAAAAGATTTCATTCGAATATAGTATGGAAATTTGCCAGAAGACATTATTGCAAATTTTATACGATTCCCTTATGGAAAGAAATCATATGACGATCGTGTGAATATTTTCCTCACGTGAAAAAAAAAGTTGCAATCGGGATGCGAACCGTGAACCTCGGCATCCAGAGCCGAGCCACAATCCCACGAGACTATACACGCTTGATAAGTGATGTCAATTGAAAGCGTAGAAGATGCATGCTTTTGTCGACCAATGCAACAATAATCTTTAATACGATCTCTTATGGCTTTGTGGTTAATAGTTCTGATCGTACGGATAATTTCCTGAGTGTAGTTGCGGCACAGAGTATGGAGCATATATGCAGTTATTTATATGGAGCTCTTGAGCTTGAGCTCTTGAGTTGAGTCTTAGCTGTCAAATTAAATAAAAAGGAATACCGTCCATTTTATCGAGCAGAGCATTTAGATTTCAAAAATATTTCGAAGGATGTTTAAAAAAATTAAGAAAAGCGGTACTTACTATTGAAAACGAAATCTGAGAAAGTATGAAGCTTATTTGAGGAGTTCATATTCGGAGATTCGCGCAATTGACAGTGCTGTCGAAAATTGCTTTCATATAAACAATATAAACTCCACTGAGCAGAAGATCAGGTGTTCAATTCCCGGTCTTAGTGGATTTTTTTAATCACCGGGAATTCATTAATATAGCAATGATAAATATAGCAATCTATAACAACAGTTATAAATGAAATTGATATTAATGTAGTTTAAAAAAATTATAACAAATGAATCCAAGCGCGGCACAGCTAACAACGTAAATTGGATGGTGATCATGTTTAGATTATAAGAATCTCGGTAACACTGATTTTCAAAACAGTACAAACCTGTTCGTAAAGAGCTTCAGCAATTATTGTTGTTCAACATTATTAGAACTAAAATATGTTTTGAACACTTTGAATACGGGTACTGGAATTTCTCACAGCTGATATGGATCTGAGGATACAGTCACCGTTCTTAAGGTGAAGGTGCCGAGTTCAAATCTGGTAAGTACACGGGTAAGTGATATATAAATCTATACTATATATAAACATTATAATACAAAGTTCATATAGTTAAATGTTAATTACGCATTACAACGATAAAACAACACCATTGCCTTAATACCGGCCACGAGTATTGTAAACAGTGTTTGACATACATATTTTTTCGATTGCTGTATAGTGACTATGTTTAAGCGTTTATATCAACGTGTTAAGACTACCAATAAAAAGCTGTATGCCACAGTTTTAAAAATAGAAATTGCGATGAACAAATAAATATGCTGAATATGCGTTTCAAAAGAACAGTTACGTAATAAGTTGTATAATTTTTGGATAAAAGCTTCCTAGGCTATAAACCGATTACATATTCTGCTTGACATTTTTTTCATTTTCATAAAGCTGGGTAGATTCGCCAGATTTGCTTGTGAAAATATTGGCTGGGCGCATGTGCAACCATTACTCAGTTTAAAGTTGTATACGTATTGCCTATGAAGCGTTTATCTAATTAAAAATGTTACTTTGGACGGGGCCTGGCAACCCTATCCTTGTTACTAACGTTTGACAGTATGCAACATATCGCGGATCTTATTTGAATAAGGCCCGTCTGACGTTTGTTTCTACGGGTACGAGCCCCAGTATTGTTTACAAACAATGAATCTTTTGACGTTTGGATGTTAGAGATGTTGGCTAAAGCAAAATGACTTCTCGCCAGCTCCCTGAAGATAAACGTTAAATATTACCGATTTTGTATCGTTACTTTTTACTCAAAATTGGGTATTTTTTTGTAGTTTTATTTACAGAATGCTTTAAATAAGACATGCAATTTAACAATTCATTCATGGATTAGTTTTACAAAATCTGCACTCAAGGAGAAACAAATGTTCATATGTATGACATATTTTATTTTGTATTAAAAAAAAATCATTAAAGAGTGTGGATGAATCCTAGTAGAGCTAAAGTGAGGTTAAACATCGTAGTATCTAAAACTGAAATTGATAATAAATTTCTGCTTATTATTTTAAACTATATGGACTTGGTCAGTATCGTCATTATCGACTATTTTTTGCTCTTTTAATCACGAATTACTTTGATTAAACAGCTCGAACAATAATTTTGCAAAAGCGTCATCGATGACGCCGTTTAACCTCGCTTTTGCATTTTGTAGCTGGATTCCTCCACTACAGAAATATTTTATCTGCATCGACCCAATATTGATGCTGAATTGCACCGTTCTGCACCAAATTCTCTCCACAAGAATCCGTTGGAGCTAGAACAAAAAAAAAATGCAAAAATTATTGCTTCAAGTTGAACTAAAATTAAAAGAAGAGTAATTACGTTTACACTTGGAAAAATATGGCGACCGCTTGGCTTTAGTGACGTGCAATTAATTAAATTTTAGGTAAATAATAACGTGAAAGAAAGTGAACATTACCCAAATCTCAGTAAAAATTACTGTTTATTATCGTGTCATTTTACCGATATTTTGGGTATTGTCAACAATACCTAATTTTAGGTAAAATTAATACCTAATTTTAGGTATTCTCATCTTAGCGTGTATGTTTATAGCGTAACCAAAACAAACAACCTTCCATAACAAATCGCATCCATCAAATGCCAAGGGCCCCCTATCGCTGTCAACCACATATATATGCACCATAGCTCACATAATTTTGACATTTTTGGACATCTGACATTTTTGGGCATCTGACAATTGAAATATAAGTGCCATTATTTGAAAAGAGCGAATCTATTTTTGTAAACAATGGCTTTCTGCAGTCAATTTCTCTTGAACAAAAGGTCACACATACGAACTTAGTGCTTTTTAAGAAAGAGTAGCATTTCCTCTATCAGCTGATATTCAGGTTGAAGGAATTTATTCAACTTGCGATGAATTCATAGACCACGTGTTTGATTGCTAAAGCCTTGATGAAATGTTGTCCCATCAAAACAAATTGATCAATGCCAAGGCACAACAGGCATGACAGAACGAATCAAACTTCTCTTTCACACTCGCTTTGCATCCGTCCCGACGTGCACATATGTAGGAAAGTGATAGAAATAACAGCTTGATGCATTCATCCTAACCATATATTTATCACACATTCATGTGTGCTTCAGCGAAATCCTCAATCATTGCCCCCCTGTCAAATGCCAGATGACTCCACGAACAATGAAAAACATGCAAGAATCGGTAAAGAAAACTGTACAGCAGATACACTGAGAGAAATAAGGTTTGCATTAAAAAAAAGGACAAAAATTGTCGATTTTTCATGGGTTTACCTTTACCCGCACTGACGAAACTTTGCACGCAGCATCAATCATAGTAGCCCATGAGTCAGTAGACAAGATTTGACAGCTCTATCAGTCGAACTCTAACCGTGATGGCAAATACAGTAAAGCAACTCCGTTCAGAATTGCGCGCGTTCAAAAAACGGCACCCCGCCGCGTCGAAAACGGACATCGTGCGGCACTTTGTGGACGCCGGATACACCCCTTCCGGCATCTATAACCTCTTGCACTGTTAGACAACAATCAGAGCATCCAAAGAAAGCCCGGTTCCAGACGGTCAACGACCCTAAGCGACAAGAAGCTCCAAAGGATGCTGAAGAGGAAGACCGAGGGAAAAGTGGATACATCGCTGCGTGCGCTTGGCCGAGAGGTCGGTCCTAACGGCCAAACAGTGTAAAAATGCCTGGCGAACATGAACATACATGTCAGGAAGCGGAAGTCGCGTTCACTGGTTTCGGAGCTGCAGGCAATGACGCAGCGGCAGCGGCTGAATAAGATGGTCAACTCGTTTTTCCCGGCGAATCGCGACGTGGCGGTGGTGATGGACGACGAGACCTATCTCACCCTGGATGGCAACGAATGGCAGGGCAATTCGTATTTTACTTCCTCCACGAAGGAAGTGAGTTCCGAGGTGAAGTTCATTTCACACACCAAGTTCCCTAAGAAGGTGCTGGTGTGGCTGACAATCAGCGAGAAGTGGATGTCGAAGCCGATTTTCTTTCGCTTTGGACTGGCTGTGCACGGGGAAATTTATAGTACCATACCATAAGAATTTATAGAAATACCATAAGGGCGAAGACGCGGCCAACTACTCAAAGCGATCGTTGGAGGAGATGGAGCGGCTTAATATCGAGAATCGAGAATTTCTGGACCAACCTGAAGCGTAAGATCTACTCCAACAATTTTGTCGTGGAAACTGAGGAGAATTTTATAAACAAACAAACAAAGAACTGGCGGACGGCCGCTCGCAAGGAAGTAGAATTTTTTTGCAAGTTAGCTTAAATAATTACCTTCCATAGGAAATTTATCAAAATCAATTATCTGTCTTAGCTTTTTTTTATCATCATCCGAAAAAAAAAGTCCATAGTTTTTAATGCAAACGTTAACACTGACAGACAACCTTTGACACCCTGTACATCTCAGAAATGAAGAAATCCAACAATCATTAAAAAAAAGAACGACTTTTTCACTTCCCTCATGTATAATGTATTCCCTCAGCGTCGCAAGAGCTAGCCACGAATCATGAATAAACAAACAAATTATGACACACCATGTAAAAGTAGTTTCGTTCCACCGTCGTCCTCTTCGGGTTTCATTCCTCAGGTGGGACGCATGATTCCCTACCGAGCGGTTTTTTTTTACGAGTTTGCTTTCATACTGTCACCTTTGCCAACTCATAATAATGTGGTGAACTTGTGTAAATTCAAGGATCCCATCGACGGTGGCCCCGGATAGTCCAGTCCGTCAAGGAATGGCATTACCAAGTCGACGGTGGCGGGTTCAATTCCCGGTATATTTAAAATTCCTGGGAACTGAGCACCATTATGCTTACTACACAATACTTCAACAAATTTTCTTGTATTAATATTGACATCGAACGCCTTCATCTTGTTGAGAACTGACAAATCGCTCACGCAAAAACGGCAATGCCGGGGAAAAACTCTGCTAAGTGAAGTGTGTTTATGGGCATTTACACGGTGTCTTCTGGGTCATCAATCTGAATTAAATATTTACCGTTCCCTACAAAACCCAACCCAATGCAAGCTGAGTTGTGGGGTAGTTTTGTTTGAATCCCGTGGTGATCCGTTCCGTGAAATTATTTGGCATGAAACAATTCTCAAGAATTTTGGCGATTTTCGAAAAGCCGATTAAATGTACTCCGCGAGCCATGTAAACAGTGCCGTTTGCCATCACAGCAGGACCAGACGTGAAATGAGTCCAGAAAATAAATTGTCTTTTCTCATCACTCAAGTGAGTTCAGCCGGTCAGCCGAAGCCTCGCAAAACGAACGAGCAAAAACGTCGAAGGAAATTCCTTTCTTGTACACCCTCATTATTTGCGAGATACGAACAAGTCAAACACTTTAAGGATCGTTTAAAGCGTTTCTTGAACATGTCGAGTAGGCGATGTTTACATTTTCGTTCATCCATCATTCGACATGAGGATGATAGATCCTCATCCAAAATTAGCACTGCTGACAAATTGAAAGCTAGATGCACTAAAGGGAGCTGTTTATTTTGCAAATGTCACACTTATTTTCTCCATTATTTATTTGTTCGCTTTTCCATAAAAACAGCTTTTTAGTTGGACCTGCTCCAGCAACATTCTAAGATACTAGCATGCATGTATCCCAGGACACAAACTACACCACACCATTTATGGCTCTTGTCATCTGAATAAATCAAGATCCAAGTTGGCGGCATGAGGCACCCGTCGTCAGCAATTGCATCCGAGAAAACGAGCAGCTCGAGACGTTCCGAAATGGACATGTCAACAGCAGATTCCGCAAGCTAAATGACGAGGAAGTAGAACGGATTAGCCAACTATATATCTACCATTTTTCTGCGTACTTGAACGAAGTAAAAACTCTACTTGAGGAGATATCTTCGATGGAAATAAGTAGACCATCAATTTATCGAGTTTTTTGAAGAAACGTGTCATACAGATCAAAAGAAACGAGATTGAATGTTTCTCGGACGAGCTTAACTTTCTACAGATTGTACTCCAATAAAATGCAACAGTCAAAAATGATCACCCAAAATTAATTTTAAGTCGGATAGACTTAATCGGATTTTGAGACTCGAGGAGTAGGAAACAGCTAAATCAGGGGTGACTGTCCGCTAAAACCGCTTCGGATACGTAAAAAGGCAGACAACACTGTAAAAAAAGGTGCTAACTAACCAGTAACTGCACCTTTTGCTCCGATTTATTAGTATTTATGTTTTCGATAGGTTCTCACCTTGCATTCACTCCAGCGTCACTTTACTGAATTTTTGAGTACAATTGTATGCTATCTCTTTTTCTCTCACGGAAATAATACTCAATTTTCGTAAAAAGTGGATCTACTCAAAAATTGAGTTGATTCCTAGGGGGGAGACAACTTAATCTTGCATTAATTTTAATGCAAATTCTATGAGTATTAGTGAAAATAATAAAATTATAATATCATTATACGGTATAATGATATCATAAACTGTCAATACAATGCTATAATTTTATTAACAGTGTATAGTTATCGCGCATGGTTTGCTTTTTTTTAATTTGTTGACGTACGGCGGAATCGTCACCTGGTGGCAAGTCAATGTCGTTCTGCATAGGTCCGGCACATCGAGCAGTTTACTTGTGTTGGAAGCAAAAATATTGTAAACATTGCTGAGACGTCAAACTACCATAACATTCCATACTGTGAGCTGATAGTTTGACATCACCATAATCAGCTGTTCCGTGTAAAAAGGTAAACATTGAGACGAAACACAAACACCACTATACATTTCCACATCTCACAAATACCAATAAGCCAGAGCCAATACGGACAATCTGTCAAACTAACACGTACACTCCAAAACAAACTTACTCTAAATCACATTATTGTCAAGATTAATGTTTTAATCTTGAATTAAAGGTATTATAATACGATTTAATGCAAAAATTAAATATGTCTCCCCCCTAGGTAGATCCACTTTTTAACGAAAATTGAGTAACATTACCGTGAAAGAAAAAGAGATAGCATACAAT
This sequence comes from Aedes japonicus, assembly GCA_034211315.2. Taxonomy (NCBI): domain Eukaryota; kingdom Metazoa; phylum Arthropoda; class Insecta; order Diptera; family Culicidae; genus Aedes; species Aedes japonicus. The sequence goes on along the minus strand of JASCZW010002375.1, from coordinate 34,599 downwards.
TGTACTCAATAATTGAGTAAAGTGACGCGAGAGTGTTGAACGACAATGTTGTGATTGTGGTGGTGAGTGACTGACAGCACATTGGTAACTCTGAATACCCAGAAAAGGGCAGATATTACAACTGTTTCAATCAGTTGTTAGGAAATCGGTTTGAGACTTCTACGTTTTCCAATTTTTTTTCATATTCAACAATACGAACATAAAATCTATTTATCGCGCTTATGATTCAATGTTAAAATCATTATTGATCACCAATTAATTACTGTCATTTTAAAGATTTAAAATACATAATTCAGAAAACCATCCGTTTCCTGCCTGCAGAAAAAGTTCGCTCAAATTTTGCCTTTGCGTATTTTGCATATGTTTGCGTGTACCGGAGGGAATTACTTCATCATCTCTTACCCAAATCTATATTGCCAGAATGTGATGTTCAAAATTGAGTTAAATTTATGTCAAATTTAAATGATCTGAAATCACTATTTATTTCATGCTTCTTTCAGTGATTTGAGGTTGATCCATGCTTATGATTATATTTTCCATCATCTGGCACTGTCATATACGATGAAAAAATATGTTTTGAAGCTGTTCAACAGTTCTCAACGATATATAATGCTTCGCTGCTGAGCAGAAACTATAGCATCTCTGTTGCTTTTGAGAGAGCCCATGTTTTCTCTCTTTTTTGTTAACCATGGATACAGCGCACTGGTATTGTAACGTGAAGCCTGCTGTCTATTACATTGGTTTGTTTTTAAACGAATCATCCCGTTTTTCGTCACAATCACTTTGTCTAACATTTCCGTGAGAGTAAATATATGGAAAATACACATCGCCAATCTACAGATCAATGACAAACTAAAAGTTTGGACGTTTACGTCTGTCCCATAGCCTACTAGTAGACAAGTTTGTGATCGTAGCCTGGGAGGGAGAAATAGATGCGAAAATTATGGTTGTCAATGCAGACCTAATTCAGCTGTCATGAAATGTCACCGCAGACCTAACTAAAAAAAAAAATCAAAAGTGGGGAGTATTGAGATCGATAATTTGCTTGAAAATTGATATGAACCTAAAATTATATTGAAAGTGCTGTACAATATAAATTAAACTTATCGTTTTTTTAAGAAATGTGAAAACTTAAGACAAACAAGTGGATTACGGTGTTCTCCAATTTATAGACAGGGGAGACGATGCCAGATTTGTGATACTGTGAGCATAAGTTAGATGAGAATTACGTACGGTGAGATGTTTTGAATATTTAAACACCTGATAAAGCCTTGATAAAAAAAAAATAGATTCTGATTCGGTATTTCAGATATTAATAAATAATACATAAGACAAATTGACGACAATTTTGATTTTCTTTTGGGAATGAGAAACAAAAAAATGACTTATTTTTATTTCATCAACTTGAACAGATCAATTCAACATACTTCGGCTGTCAAATTTACGCTTTCTGATTTTTCGAATTCTGTCAGATTTCATTCTGAACTGCAAAAATCTGTTGATCAATTTGAATTTGATGTTGTGGCAATTTGGAAGCTCCAATGGGAGGGATTGCAATAATAATCAAGCGACATCAATCTTACTTTTGTCGATGAACGATTTATCGGCAAAATGTTCAGCGATAATAGAATCCAAGCTTAACACAAAGTGAAAGATTTTTTCTGAAGGATTGGTGTGGGATTTTCCTTTGCCTTCAGCCATCAATGCTGAGTATCTGCCAATTTTTTTGTCAAAAGGTGCCGGAGTAACACAGCCTTGACGACAAAGAGAGCAAGTAGTACTGGTTTTGCTAATGCTCCCAATCATGTAGCCACAAACATGGAATACTGCATTAGCTTCAGCATAGCCTATGGCCGAGAGAACTTGTTTTGCCAAAGTAGATACTTCAACCTTTGAGAAATCAAGTAGTTTTCCAGCGCTCGGAGCTGCTTTTGACGAATTTGGTTGCTGCTGATTCATGAAACCTGACATGTATTCCCGATCGTCCAAACTGTACGAAGAATTTTTCACTTCCAACATATACCGGGACAGCGTGATGGTTCTGAGGTGGCTCTTGAACTGCAGTGGAGTGGGTCTTCGCTGTTTAGACCGACCAACTGAAAACAAATTTTCCACGCAGTCTTGCGTGAACCGTGACGTGTAGAGATACGGGTAACTAAGATCTGTCAAGATTTTCTTCTGTAATCGGAGGATAGCGTTGGTGGCCATAATGAGTGCAGCTTGCCACGGTTTCCAATGACCATCGGAACCAACCTGAAACACGAAAATGCATTATTTTGTACAGAATACAGTTTGTGTATATTAACCTTGATACCGAACACGAGATGCACCATCATTTCTAAATGATGAATATCGGCATCGTATTTGGCTTTATCTGACGGGTTCAAATTAACATCCGCCGCCGTCAGCTTGTGCGCCATTTTGGTTCGTTGGTTTTCTTCATGTGCTACCAGTAGTGTTAAATGGTTTCGGTTGACTTCATTGGTAGTCAAGCCCTTTTTCTTCACATACCAATCGGGAAGACTAATAACAGCGTTCGAGATCCACCCGTTCACGGCATTCTTAAAGACATGCACGGGATCTGGGATAAACTCCAATCTACGGTCCGCTTCAACCGGATGTTCGATCGACAGATCGTTATGAATTGTATTTTTCTTCGTGCTTACGCCATAGTCACTCCACATTGCCTTATTGGAGGCTCCACAATCAGAAGTAACGAAGTGTATTTTTAGACCAATTCCCTCTGCCTTCGATATTATTTCATCAACAACGGAATTGAGGCAGCCCTTAGGAATTGAATTTCCGGTGAATTCGTAAGCGACGATTTGCTTCCAACGAACATGAACTCCAGCCAACATGAACACCAAAGCATGTGTAGCCAGTTCGTCGCTTGGCGGCAAAGTTGTTGCCCCGAAATACTTTTGATTGTTTGTGCAATACTCCATAGCTTCGTCGATGCTCATCTCGTCTAATATCAATCCACAGTCCAGCTCTTTTCCACTCATCGAATTAACTTTGTGTTTCAATAATTCAAAAACTTCGTGCAAGATTCCTGAAATTTTTTGACAACATGAGTCCAATCAAATAATGTAAATGAACGGGTGATTATCTGGAAATTTGAGCTGAAAGCTATTCGGTTTTCACGATAAAAAAGAACGCATTGAGTTCGTCGTGTGCGCAAAATAATTTCACTATTTATTTTATTTATCTGGTAAAATAAAGTTTCTACAATAAATCATTTACGATCCCTGTTGGATTATCTTACATATTTTCTACTCAAGGTTTTCATACCACAATATAATAAATACTTTTAAGGTGACTACACAGCAAAATTTATTTTGTGATATTACATTCATTTAGATGCACATCATCGAGGTTGAAAAAGTTATGTACCGTAACCCGGGGTATCTTTGATCAGCGGGGTAACTTTGATCAGATTGAGCCCAGCTGTATGAGCTTGAAAGAGTTTTTGTGAATACAGTTTGTATGTAATGATTATTGTTTCCTAATCTACAATTATTGATCTTTCAAATAAATAGAGTTATGATTGGGAAACTAGGAGAATTTAAAGTTAGCACTTCATTTGATCACTTTTTAAAAATTAAAAATTAAACCTTGAAACACTTTTTCAAATTTTCGCTAGTAAACGCGAGCAAATTCCTGTTAATTCTACTATGAGCTTATCTTTTGACAGATAGGCCTATTTCGTCTGCTACTTACAGACTTTTTCAGTGTCGAATGCTCGACTTGAAGGAAACATCACAAAAGTGAAGGAAACATCACATCAACTGTCAACTTCGACTGAGGCTAGTTGCGAATTTTCATCTGCATATCGTTTTTGCAACACCATTTCTCTAGCCAATACTATGGTTTGATGAAGCTTTCAATATCCCAGAGGGCCTCCCGAAGTGGACAGTATTGTCCAAAAATTAACAGAATGTCCTCCGAAGACCTATTTTCGCAAAATCTTAAAGTTTGATTTATCGCAAGGTATTGGTAAAAAATTGATTATGACTACTTTTCTGGAGCAACTCAGAATCCGGCAAGGCCACTCCAAGTTTACGCGTCTGATAAACTTAATTTTTTTCTGTGTGTGGTAGATTATATTTCTTCGATTTCAAAATAATAGCCACCATGTCCAGGATGAAGTCAAAACCATAAATCGAATTTTTTTTAGTGCTTTACCCAGCAAAAATAACACTTCTTTCATCATGCATTTCAATATCCGCTCTATTCAATCTCAGATTGCACACATTGTAATGCAATGCTGTTCGCCGGAACCACAAAGTATATTGACAATCCCCCTGAGAAAGAAAAAGTAGAATAAAAAAAAATCTATCGTTTTTAGCTAACGCCAATCAAAATCAGAACCACTCACAAACTCCATACCTGACGAGGACGAAGCAATGGAAGAACCAGATTCACGACTCATTTCCATTTTATGCCTCTGTACTAGTTTCCCAGCGTCACTGGTTCCATTATTCGGGTCTGGTGTTGAAATATAAAATTCCCAATGAAAAATCTGAATGCAATCCACCTGTGGGGTGCATTGACTTTTCTTTAGATTACTTAAATAGGTAGGTTTTTTTTTTCAATGATGCGATCACAAATATAAGAATCAAGGGAGATTTCGTATTTATTACACTCAAAAAAATCGACACGTTATTTTCACGTGAAATTTCACGTAACTTCCACCTGAACACGTAACCAAATTTTCTTCAGTAAAATCAGGTAAACATTACGTGCTGGTGAATTTTACGTTAAAAATCACGTAACATATACGTGATTTTCACGTAGAATGTGATTGCACGTGGAAATCACGTAGCTCTTACGTGAATTCCACGTGTTTATTACTGGTTTTGTCAGTGGATGAGAATAACGTGCGTTTTACGTGGATGTAACGTGTCGATTTTTTTGAGTGTAGGATTCTTGCTGCACAGTTGCGTTCAAGCCAGGTTTGAGTTCTACTGTTAACGGACATCTGACGTTTCCACCACGGACAACGACGAAAATAGAGTGCAAAAGCAGTTGTCAAACGGATCCAACAATAGTTCAGAAGAGTTCCATGCTTCCGTTCTTGATCTGGTTCATCGAATTTGTGTCTTGCAGAGAAGAACTGATGACCTGGAATCTTCTGAAAGTCCGTTTTTCTATAAGTTTCATCATCCATTACGCAACGGCTGGGTCGTTTACTTGCTTGGTAACATTTATAACGGTCGGCATTCAGTTTAATCACTCGCGCCACAGTACTTTAAGGATAATCCAGAAGATTTGCCAGCTCCAGAGTTAGCGCAGATGGATTTTGCTTATTACTGTGAACAATTATATTTCTGTTCTCTTCCTGCATGATAAATATCTTGCATCCACGGTTCATAAGCCACGAAGACTCATTTTTGGAAAACTCAAACAACATGGCGGACAAAAACATGCGTATAGGCATGTTTCTGAGTTCTTTCTTCGTTTTATTTATCAGTTCCTCCACAGTTTTCGCGACAAAATTGTTGGAGTAGATCTTACGCTTCAGGTTGGCCCAGAAATTCTCGATTGGACTCAGTTGGTGGACGTTGGGCGGGTTCGCCGACTTGGGTACCACATCGATATTCAGCCGCTCCAGCTCCTCCAACGATCGCTTCGAGTAGTGGGTCTATGCCAGATCCGGCCAGAACACCGCGTCTTCGCCCTTATGGTATTTCTTGACGAACGACGCAACTGCCGGCATGCATTTCGTACAATAAATTTCCCCGTTGACGGCCAGTCCGGAGGGAAAGAAGCGCGGCTTTAACATCCCCTTCTCGTTGATCGTCAGCCACAGCAACACCTTCTTGGGGAACTTGATGTGTGAAATGAACTTCACCTTGGAGTTCACTTCCTCTGTAGGGGAAGTAAAATACGATGTGCTCTGCCAGTTGTTGCCATCCAGGGTTAGATAGGTCTCGTCGTCCATCACCGCCGCCGCGTCGCGATTCGCCGGGAAAATCGAGTTGACCGTCTTATTCAGCCGCTGCCCCTGCATCATTGCCTGCAGCTCCGAAACCAGTGGACGCGACTTCCGCTTCCTGACATGTATGTTCATGTTTGCCAGGTACTTTTTCACTGTTTGGCCGTTAGGACCGACCTCCCGGCAAAACGTACGCAGCGATGTAGCCACTTTTCCCTCGGTCTTACTCTTCGGCATCCTTTGGAGCTTCTTGTTGCTCAGTGTCGATGCTCTGATTGTTGTCTAATAGTGCCGAAAAGGGCGTATTCGGCGTCCACAAAGTGCCGCGCAATGTCCGTTTTCGACGCGGTGAGGTGCCGTTCTTTGAACGGAGTTGCTTCACTATTTTTGCCATCAAGGTTAGAGTTAGACTGATAGAGCTGTCAAATTTTGTTTGTTGACTTATGGGTTACTATGGTTGATGCTGCATGGGTAGTTTTGTCAGTGCGGGGAAAGTAAACCCATATCGACAATTTTTGTCCATTTTAAAAAAAAATGCAAATGTCAGCCCTCTCGCGTGTAAAACTGTGAAAAAAATGGCAGATTAGAAATTTTTACAAAAACGCGGTAAAAAACTTGCTTATCCGACCTCTTGCAGCTCCGTGATCTCTTAAATGAAGTGCCCAATTTCTAAATGATTTAGCATTTACCAAAGCTCTCAGAAACACCTGTTGTTGTACATAAACTTTCTTGTCGACTTCAACGAAAACTCCTCAGCCCTCTCGATAACAAAAGTAACACATAGTGTCAACAGCAACCGTCAGAACGAAAGAAAACATCGAAGCGAGCAGTTACTTTGCCGGTCATGGCAAGCCTGTCCTATCCATAACACAGATGAATCAAGTCCTCCGGCAGCGCTGATTAGAATGTGATGAAATAATCCTGTTCACGTTTTCGCAAACTTCTCCAGAACAAAATTCTCCTCTGAAAAGCCCGAAAAAAAAAAGTCAAATGGGACCAATTTGCGACGAGAACCTGTTACCATTTGGCAGCCTGGTTACTATGGCGACGCTGCGAGCCATTGGGAAACGAACGGAGTGAGTCGTTATGCATTCTCTCCACCACGCGCAGTGAGGGAGGTCTTTACCGTTGTGATTCTTCCTGTAGCCTGCAGCCGTCTCACTTTTCACAGTAAACAAGGCAAGAACACAAGTTTTCCAGCAGCGCATTGAATTTGGACCGGTGCCGTAGAGTTCGCTCAATGCGTTAAGGTGAAAGCGATGGCACAACTTTCAGTTGATATAACACGATCAAACCTCTTCCTGAGCTGCCGTTCCATGTGATGAAAAATTGCCGGAGCGAAAAGTTGAACGACCCAAATCCACCATAGTCGAGTGTGATTTCCAACAACTCTGCCATTAAGCGAAAAAAAAAACCGATCGCCTGCACAGTTTGTCAGAGAATTGTGAAGTCCGTTACACTTCATCAGTCTTGTAAATCGATTTGACTGGATTTGGCATGTGACGGCGGATGAGTAAATTCCTTCCTATCAACTCGATGGTTATCCTGGGCCAGCAGCCAAACAGTATGTTGAGGCGATAGTCCTTCCCGTGAATTCCGGTGAGAAGGTTGGGATAATTTTTGACAAATCGGTTTAGCGTCACATCGCATCCCGATACAGTCAGTGTTGTAGAACGGTGCATCGCGGTGTTTCGCTGCAGGCTTACACATAGTAGGCATTGTGATTGATTTATGGAAGCCTAAATAAGTTTGCTTTGAGGCATTTGTGCGTTGTGATATTCACACAAACCACCGTGAAATTTTCGAAACATGGAAACTTTTTATTCCTATTAAGAGTTTCAGTTGCTGCAGTCGGGATTTATTTTATAGCCGAAAAGGGAGCTCTTGACTGTCCACCTATCAACTAATTGGAAGTGATGGAGGATTTAACAATTATTGAGTTCCCTCCGTTAAAGCTTGTCGAGAAAAATGAAACAAAAAAAATGTTCTTTTCCTCCGGTATAGATACATGATTGTGCGGTGTCCAATAAGCGGAAGGATATTGTGCAATGTGGCTTATCCTTAAAATTACACTCAAATTTGCTTTATAATCAAAATGGGTTTCCATGGAAAATCCAGTAACAGTTTCTTCTTTCCTCTACGTGCCATTCTACTTGGTTCCCAACTGGGCCAATGCAAATTAGATTCAAGTTGGTTTCCGTACACCGTGCGATGGATTCATTAGTGGCATAATACTGAGTGGTTACGGAGAATGCTGGCCATAGTCCGTGAACTGTGGTTGGCACAGAGCATGAATTAATGTAAGGCGGTGTGAAAAGTCGATATCCGGGAAACTGGCTCGATTCCAACGAGTCGGCTGATACTCTCGTTTTACTTGTGAAGGTCAAGTGTAACAGAATAGGATGAAAAAACGAAAGCGCACTTGGCAAAAGCTCTTATTTGAAGCACAAAACAATACCAACACTGGTGAAGAGGCCGATTAACGGAAACAACGTGGGAGGAGTACAGCTGGGTGACTCAAACTCGGTTGTTTCACTCACTGGATTTTCCAAATTCTTGAAAATCATAGTTGAGTAGCACCTAATAATTCTGTAAGTTCACAGTAGGATGATGGCTTTTGATGCTGCTACCTGAGGATCATATTCCTATGGTTAAAACCGTCATCTACTCAAGTGTAACTCAGGCATCGCCGCAACCGAGAGAATTGATAACACTCTAAGTTAGAGACTCTAACACGTTCGAATTAATACGTGGTGTGCAAAGCAAAATCGAGAGAGTATTATGAGCAACAAATTAACTAGTTTTCTTCAGACAAATAAACCGTTGTTAGAAGAACAATACCTCTGTGGTACAAAGCAAGCAAATTCTAATTTATACAAATACTAATATGTACATAAGCTCTAGGGGAATGCTCTGTCTGTGTGTGTGTGTGTGTGTGTGTGTGTGTGTGTGTGTGTGTGTGTGTGTGTGTGTGTGTGTGTGTGTGTGTGTGTGTGTGTGTGTGTGTGTGTGTGTGTGTGTGTGTGTGTGTGTGTGTGTGTGTGTGTGTGTGTGTGTACAAGAAATTTAACATTATATTGTATAGTTAAATGAGCATTGTTGTTGGTAGCACAATTTCGAGCATCAGGTAAGCCATGCAAGTAGGTTTCTGCCACATGTCTCAGTTCCAGGTAAGTCGAATAAATCACTCACTTCTGCGCGTTTCTTCACTCAAAATAAAAAAGCAAGATTGTAATGCAATTTCACATGATTTTGTTTCATTTCTCGTAATAGATCGTAGCTTGGAGAAACAATGCAACATTGGTCGTGGGCAAAAAAGCAACACAACAATTTGCTTTGAAAAATTGAATGTGTGAGTGAGATTATGCAGTGTATTAGTATTGAGTATAAGATTGGAGTCCAGAAATTCAATCACAAAAAAAAACGATCACAATACGCAACCAAGACTCGAACCGAGGCAGTCTGCCACTTTAACCACAACAATTGCTTCGATTGTATAGGCACTCGCCGATACAGCAATGTAGCTTATGTCTCTCACACACACTTCGTTTATTTCTAGAGTACTTTTTCAAACAGATGTATCTGATTTTGTAAACAAAGAGGGGAAGTAAAATTCAAACGTAAATTTCTCAAAACTCTCAGCACTCTCAAGGAAAGTATCATTAGCATGATGTTAGAGAAGTGTTATTCCTTGTGTTGTTCGCCCTAGTTTGGATAAAAGTGGGGTTGGATAAAAAGGGTTTCAAGAATTTAACGTTTGAATCTTACTTCCCCTCTTTGTTAACAAAATCAGATACGTATGTTTGAAAAAGTTCTCGAGATTTTATAAAGAAGGGCAAACTTGATATTAAGGGGATCGGATGACGAGTGAAAATAAAAATAGAACACTTGACAACGGAATTCGAACAGTGGCCAATAGCGTTGCATTATTCTGTGGTATTGTCTCACCCATATTGAAACGTGTTGATGGTTGAACAAAGACCCAACAGTTGCTTTGAGGCCCTAGGCACACAGCGATAAATTTGTTTCGAGTAATCTGTGTACTGCCAACCGCTTGCACACACTTGCATGGCTTCGTTTACACCATAAAACGCTTTGTGGATCATGATGGGCAAAATTGCCTTTACCGAATCATGCGAATTTCTCAAGATGTGATTGCAAAAACTGCAATAGCATTTTTTGCCACCTTTTTAACTTTTGTGTGTACAGCACTGGTAAATTTTCATTTCACACCGATGACGTTCCAAATAAAAACAACACTCCCGTTTCATTTTAATCAATTTTTGAGTACAATTGAATACCATCTCTTTTCTGCTCAGGGAAATGTTACTAAATTTTCGTTAAAAAGTGGATCAACTCTATTTTTGAGTAGATCCACCTTTTACGAAAATTGAGTAACTTTTCCGTGAGAGAGAAAGAGAGATAGTATACAATTGTACTCAAAAATTGAGTAAAATGAAACGGGAGTGAAAAGAGCACATCGACGACCCATTAGGCTTTTGAAGCTAAAGTTGTACGGAACTTTGTTTACCATCGTTACCAATTCTAAAAAGCCGTTAACGTCATCCAACGCACAGTGGGAAAGAAAGTGCTCGAAACCTGAAAGAATTCTATATCTCCGCAAAATTTGAAAAACATGTAAATTTTAGGAGAATCTTGGTAAAATCAGCCATATCTTCATTCACAAAGCCGTGCGGTAAATGGAACCAATCGATCGATTCCCCAAACAATTTTACAAAGAACTAGCATTATTTTATTGATCTTGAGTCCCACCGAGCAAAGAAAATTGTAAAAAACATGAAAATATTAAGGGAATCAGGGTAAAATCAGCCATATCTTCATCCACAAAGCCGGGCGGTGAACGAAACTTACTTCAATCGATTTTTTTGGAAATTTTACATAGGGCTAGTATCATTTTGTTGATCTTGAGTCACACCAAGCAATTACATTTTTGTACAACAAAGAAGTATCAGGGTAACCAGGGTAAAATGAGCTCATTTGCTCCCTAGGCAGTTCCGTGCGGCCAATGAGACTACGTCCATTCGGTTCTTTAGAAATTTTCCTTCAAGTTTAGGTAACATTTACAGAAATCGTTCCACTGCGAACTGAGATATAGCGTTTCGGGCACTTTTTCCCACTGTGCAACGATTGTCGGGGTCGGTCAACCTATCACTGTTTGAGAGGATCGATGGTGGATTCGATACGTAGGTTGACGATAGATGACGTTGCGCTGTAGCGAGTTGGTAACCTCGATGTGCATTCGTGCGAGATTTGGTAAATGCATTCTGACCCCTGCTGCTAGCGTTTCTGACCAATTTACGTTGCGATGCTTCATTCTTGTTGTTCCTTCCTCATCTAATGTCGGCTATGGTGAGCGGTAGCATCGGGAAACTTCGACCCACTCGGACTGATAAGTCATTTCTTCATGTATTGAAAGTGCAGCTACAAGATAGTTCAGGATTCCTGGTGTGCAGTGGGGGGATGATGAGATCACCGATGATACATTTGCAAAATGGCAACAGTGGATGAAATTACTGCCCCAAGTCGAGCAAGTCCAAGTTTCCCGAAGCTACCGCTCACTATATCCGACATTAGATGAGGAAGTAGAGCTTCATACATTCACGGATGCCAGCGAAAACGGAATCGCAGCTGTTGCATTCTTGCGATTCTCCAGAGGCGACAACATCGAATGCTCAATCGTTGCTGCAAAAACCAGAGTTGCGCCACTAAAGTTCATGTCAATCCCCCGCATGGAACTACAGGCTGCCGTTGTTAGTGCCAGGCTGGCTCGGGCGGTCACGGACTCATTGTCCATCGCAATATCTCGGATATTTTACCGGACCGACTCTCGAGATGTACTCTTTTGGCTGAACTCCGATCATCGACGCTATATATACTCAATACGTTGCGTTCCGTGATAGCGAGATTCTAGACCTTACGGAAGTAAATAAGTGGTGCTGGGTACCATCTAAGATGAATATTGCGGACGACGGTACGAGTTCCAGCTCTGATCTGACACCTGAGAGCAGATGGTTCGTAGGTGATTTTCTATGGCACCGCGAAGTAGATTGGCCTCGGCCGCATACAAAGACTGACACTACAGAAGAGGAACTTCGCCCCAATCTGCTCGCGTCTCACGTCCTCTGCAAACCTTTAATCAACTCCAGCAACTTCTCCAGCTGGAAGCGCTTGCTGAATGTCGTTGCTTTCATTTTCCGCTTCCCTGGCAACTGTCGGCGGAAAATCAGTAGAGAACCAACTATCATAGGATCAACAACAAATGAACGAACTAATGTCTGCTGAAGCATACCTTCTACGAACCGGCTATTCGGAGGAGGTCACTCACCTCCAAAAACCTCAGCAAAACCCTAGTAGATCGTAGACTGTACCGAAGCAGAGCAGTTTAAACCAACTAGCGGCATGGATAGATAATACAGGATTCATGATGATGAGAACGAGCATTTCAACCTGCCATTACGCAATAGATGAGGCGAAGAAAATAATAATTCTACCACGTTACCACCCCACTACTAATCTAATAATTTCGCAATATCAACGACGATTTCACCACCAGAATCATGAGTCTCCGATCAACAAACTGCGCCAGAGATTTGATTTCCCACACATCAGTGTTGCCTACGATAAAGTGAGAAAGAACTGCTAAAGATGTAAAAATGATCACGCCATCCCGCGTCCTCCGATTATGGCAGATCTACCGCCAGCTCGTCTCGCAGTTTGCACTCCGCCTTTCACGATGGGGAAAGCTTGCTACGTGTCTTACGATCCGGGCAATTCATATTGAAGTAGTGCACACTCTTAACACCGACTCGTGCATAATGGCGATTTGCAACTTCATGGCACGTCACGGCACACCCAGAGTAGTCTATAGCGACCGAGGTACCAACTTCATCCGAGCTTCGCGGAAGGTGAAAGAAGCCGCTGAAGAGCTGAACGTCGACGAAATAATGAAGGAGTTTGTATCCGTCGAAACGACATGGTCCTTCTATCCACCCCTGGCGCCATACAGTTGGGAGCGTCTGATAGGCAGCGTAAAGCGGAACCTCCAGGCAATTCACCTTCCACGAAATCCAACTGAAGAAATTCTCCGTAATCTCTTGATTGAGGTTGAGAACATCATCAACTCCAGACCTTTGACCCACGTTCCAGTTGACGATGACTGCGCCTTCACGTTGACGTCGAACCATCCCTAGTAGCACACTCGTTGCCATTCATAAATATGACTTTCTAAGTCATAATCAAGTTACTATAACTAATTATGACCGTAGTGTGCTACTTGGGATTTCCTTCTTGGTTCTTCAAACGGAATCAAACCACTCTTCATCCTTGACGACAGCAATTTCGCTCTACGACAGAACACTCCGACCTCACAGGTACTAGCCAACATGTTCTGGAAGCGATGACTAAGTGACTACTTACCTGAGATCACCTAGCGGTCCAAGTGGTTTAACCAAATCGAATCAGTCGTGGTGGGAGACGTGGTTGTAATTACCGTCCCCAAGCTACCTCGGAACTGCTGGCCCAGGTCATCGCAATCCATCCAGGCAAAGACGGAGAAGTTCGTACTGCCACTATAAGAACGTCTACAGGAATCTACGTGCGAGCTGTCACCAAACTGGCGGTTTAAGACATTGGGCGCGATGGGAGAAAACCAGCGTGAACGCTGGTGTACCCAGGGGGAGTATTAGCTGATCAAACTGGGCAGCACGCGCCCTTTTGAAATAAGCAGCACTGCTCAACCCTATAAAAAGAAGATTAACCTACGTTATATATTGGAAAAAGGTGCAAGAAAATGTGTTATTAGATTATCAAATTAGTTGTGCTGAACTTATTAATTACTCTTGAATCTGAATTACGTGCTAGCTTATCAGTCCCTAAACGCTACCGAGCAAATTTATAGTTGTTGTGCCTAATCTGAATTCGGCATTCCTTTGGTACTGCTATCGGTATCCATCCAACCTTTCAGGTGAAGGTATCCGTTGAAGTACACCACCAAATTTTGGGTAGTTTTGATTTTCCGTTTTCTGTCCACCCGTTGAGTAGTGTTATCTTTCCGTGATCGATGTTATGGTGATAAATGTCATCTCGTTGTCTGAGTCCAGAAAAGATGCGCTTGTTGATTGTTTTGCTTTTATTAGCAGGTTTGCTTCGCTGGAACTTGAGTTGGATGGTATCGTCGAGTATAATCGTTTTCAAAATGAAATATAAAGTGTGAACTTAAATGGTTGACTAACGTTTCTATTGCAAAGTCCTGCGCTGAATTTAATGCCGCCAAAAGAATAAATTAAAGAATAGCCGCTTTTAAGATAGCTATACAAAATTTCTGATATCTTTGGATTAAGTGCACCAGTTTTAAAAATGTTTAAATGGAAATGAAGCCAAACAAATTTGCTATCGTTCACTTTAGCATTGTGTCCTGGTTAAAAATATGATTTTGGAGTTATTGAAAAGTTTATCGATTTGTTTTTATTTTTTTCTTCAAATTATCCAAAAAAATCTCGTTTTAATCAACATTTTCAATGAGATCACACGATTCTATAATTCACACTATTAAAAAAGTGCATTGAAACCCGAGGAAAATGAGTCTTTAATTGATGAAATCGATTGAAAATTGGCAAAATTGTGAGTTTTTTTGTAAAACAAAAATGTTGCTGATAAAGCTTGCTTCAGATAGAATTGGAACAAAAACAATTGCCTGTATTTCAGTAATTTATTATTGAATTCAAGATCTTTTTTTATACAAATGTAGCGTTTTCTTCATACTTTTAAGAAAAAATACGGATAAAATTATTCGTCACGGTTTCGAAGGAATTCTCGAATTTTTCCTGTAACACGGCTCATTAGGCGGCGCACACTTTCTTCGTCCATCGTTTTAGCTATCTTATTCCACCAGGTCGTGCAAATTTGTCGGCAAAAACAAATTTAAATTTGGCTGAAACATCCCCCCGAGCCGTTGCCAAGTAAAATTTTTACCTGCGATTTGCCCGAAGTCAGCCTTGACATAGGTTTCATCGTCCATCAGAAGACACCCGTCGAACTTGGTCAGCACCTGGTCGTATAGCTTCCGAGCACGGATTTTGGCCACACTATTCTGTTTTATGGTCCGATTTGGCTGTTTGCTAGCTCGATACGACTTGTTTCCTTCCCGGAGTCGAGTTCTCCTCACGGTACTATGGGCAGCACCGAATTTTCTGGCCAAATCACGGTCCGACAGATTGGGATTCCTCTTAATCGTCTTCAAAATCTTACCACGCAGTTTCCGGTCGACAGTTCCACTCCGACGATTGAAGAGTCACCCACAATTGATACGTTGGGGATGCGTTTGCGTGAATTTGACAGTTTTTTCATAGGTTTTCTGTCAAATTTACGTCAACGCAACCGCAGCGTATCAATTGTGGGTGACTCTACTTGAGGCTTCCGAATCGTCGTCAATGTTTCCTTATACCGTTTGATAACGCGCCATACGGTATTTCTGGGCAATTTCAGCTGTTTAGCTAGCCTAGATGCAGACCACAATGGATTTTCCAAATAACTGTGCACAATTTTTTCCCTTCTTTCGGCTTCCATGTTGATTGTTTACAAAGTACAGTCGATTTGCGGAATGTCAAAAATACATACGTGAAGCTGACAAAATTCCCGACACGTGGGCGCCAAGTACTTCCAAATCCGTCCACCAGGAGCGCCACAATATGAGCAAAAGTTTGTTCCAATCTATATATATAAAAATGAAATGCTGTCCGTTCGTGACAGCATAACTCACGAACGACTTGATGGATTTACTTGATTTCTTTTTATTTGGTTTGTCTCGATTCCCAACAGGTTTATATAAAGAAAAAAGTTGAAAAAAATTGCTGGAAGGGTTGGGAAGGGTCATGAGAGCAGAAATTGTCATTTTGTGTGGATATTCCCATACAAAATGACAATTTCGTTTCTGTAATTTTCCGTTTTCCAGTGGATTTTTCCAATTTTTCGAACAGCAAGACCGTCATTCGTTTAGTATGAAGAAACCGTTGGAAACTTTTATAATGGCGTCATAATTAACAAAACAAACAATAGAGGAGATAATCACTTATTGTTGCTTAGGACGTCTTCAAATGTTATACAAAAAATGAAATTATTTCGCAATTTTCTATGGGGTTTTTCGGAATTTGACGTGGTGTTCCGGAATTCACGCGAGTAGAATACTGTTCGCTCAGATTTGGCCAGAAACGCGTGTAAACATAACTTTCATCGCTTTTTACCAGGTTTTCGTGAATTACGCATTTTAAGCGGATTCAGGGATTTACTCGGTTTTTTTAATAAACAGTGTAATAAACAACCTCAGTGTAGATGCCCGTAGAAACTGAAGCGTTTGTATTGGTGACACCTTGAAGCGAGATGTAAGTTCTCGATTAACAATGGAATGGGGACTGTCAGCATTTGAAAGCAATAACTTTGGAGCCGTTTTCCTCTCAAGCCATGGGCAACTCACGCAAGCCAATACCATAATAATGTAGAAAATTTTTTTCCTACACGATGGTGCTATATGTTTGCGGGTGCTAGCCTGTGAGTTGCGAGAAGAAAGACTTAGAAGTGTTGTTTACAAATGTTGATGGTCCCTATTCTGTTGATCGAGAATGGAGTGAAGATCATCTACTATCATTGACTACGACGGCAAGCCTACATTCCACAAAATCTTCAACATGCTGCATTTCAATACGAACTTTTGGTTTATTACAATGCGAATATACCAGTCGCCATTAGATCAATGAGGGTAGTTTGTTCTCATTGTTATGCATTGAAGTTTCCAAGTGAACCAATAGAGCCTTTTCGTTCTTTGGTTTCTGGAGCAGGAAGTGGTTTTAAACATTTTCTGCAGAACACCCAGAATTATTATGGTTGTTTTCAAATGACTTCGTTTGGCGCAACGTATTTAATAATATTTAAAAGTTTTCTTGGGTAAATCAGAGGGACAGAGTTTAAAAATAAGTAAATCGTGAAATTGTGAAACCGTCTACGTTACAGATTCAAGTTCAATTTTACTATAAAGCGGGTTCATTGTTGTCACTGACGGACGCAAGTCTTGAATTTCTACAGATTTATTTCATGGGATTTTTGTTTAGCAACAGTATTCCACCACGAAGCGGAACATTGTACAACAATTGCAAGTTATGCTTGATGAGCACAATGGATTGATTCAAATGTTCAAGACAACTCTTGACCGAATGCCATCTAAAAACCATAAGATTGTGATTCGAGCTAATTCCTTATTCTCCATTTTTCCTGATGGATAGTTTAGGTTCTGATAGAAAAAATTCAACCAAAACCTGGGTACCAAAAAAGCGATGATTTTAAACCCCCTATTAGACACCTAGCAATAAGACGCTTATTTTCGTAGATTAACGCTTTCAATGCTTTCCAGAACCCACCTTATAGAAAATTGAGGTTCTGGTGAACTTTTTCGGACCAAAACTGAGGTACCAAAAATCGACGATGTTAAACCCCCTGTTTAAGCGATAAGACGCTTATATACGGAGATAAACGCATTTCTCATTCTCCAATTTTCCAAAAAGTAGTTTAATTATAAGCAGGACAACGTCTGCCGGGTCAGCTAGTTCTAAATAAAGCAAGCCTTATACTGAAATGCTGAAAACAGCTTTAGAGTTCCTTTACTAGGTGTCGTTGGAAGCATCCAAATATTGCATGTAAAGCTTTCATGGGAAAATTCTTTTCTCTACCAATCAATTTGATTAAGGCACATCAGGATTGAAAACCGAGTTGATATACAAAATAAAAAATTAATAATATTTTCGGGTATTATTAACATTGATTGAGAAGCGAACGATTCAGTTTTCGATGTTCCGAACTAGTTTCTCGAATCAGAAACCCACAATAGTGAGCCATCATTGCTTTATCCCAAAACCCTTGATAACGACGACGACAAGTGGATTGTTTCATCCAACAGCATTTTTGTTTTCCGATTCCCGTATAGTTTTTTTTTTCTCAATAAATGAAGGCTAAAGCGTCCACAGTGCCCTTTGTCATGGCGCTTGCCAGTCGTTTTTTCTTGTAGCTCAATTTTCGACAGTAAGTAAATGCGCCTAATCGCAATAACTATAGCCAACTGAATGACGATCTGCAATATTCTTTCTCTTCTCGGTGCCAAGGTTTTTCCCCTTTTTTGTAAAGTCTTCACACACACACACACACACACACACACACACACACACACACACACACACACACACACACACACACACACACACACACACACACACCAATTAAAAGGCCATAGCTCATTAAAAAAACTAATTCGAAGACAGGAACGTTCTATATATGTCCAGGGTCCCAAGATATAGCTTATACGGGAGATTTACTCACACAAAAGTGCCACGTATAGAGACAATTCTGATCTTCTGTTCTTTAATCAAAAGGCCCTGCTGAACAAATGTGTCATAGACTAAAACCATTCATTTGGTCTGGACTCATTTTCGAAGACAGAAGTCTTCTGTTTTATCCAGAACGGCTGTTAAAGAAAACACGTTCTTTTTACATCAGGTGCTCCTGCATCAAAATATTAAGGGACAATCTACATGTGCTGTACAAATACAGCGTTCAAAGCTTTGGATTTGGACGACAAATGAAAAGCGGTGAAGGTGAAAAAACTTTGTGCTCGCTGGTCCACCTCGCTTGCAACGTGGCCGTGTAAAGGGGATGTTTGTGGAATCAACGACTGCCCTAAGCGACATTACCGTTTACTCCATATTCATACAACGGCGGTGGTGAGGACAAATAGTGCAGTTGTAACCGTTCTTCCTGTTCTATGTACGGTAAAAAACGGGCAGCTTAATTCCCATGCATTCTTCGATGAAGGATCATCGGTGACACTCGTAGAACAGAACATCGCAGAATCCCTCGGAGTCAACGGCGAGGTGGAAACGCTTCGTATAGAATGGACTGGAGGCGTCAACAAGGCTATTGCCGGAGCAGAAGTCGTAACGACGGACATATCCGAAGTTGGCGGGAGCAAGCGTTACAAACTTTCGGAAGGGTATACTGTTGACCTTGGCTTACCACAACAGACCATGGACTATGCAGAACTCGTTACACGATTCGCACACCTCAACAAACTCCCAAAGTTACAGGTCCGCTGTGCCAGGAATCCTCATAGGACAGAGCCTCAAGCCAGCACGCTGCATAGACAGCTCCACCTATATACTGAGCCGAGAATCGTGGATCTTCACGAGCACGTTCGGCATTTTTTCGACGTCGAGAGTCTAGATGTTGCCGTTGTACTAGCGATGAAAGGAGTCGAAGAAGAACGTGCTTGCAACATCTTGGATGAAACTACGCGCCGTATCACCAGCGGAAAGTTCGAGATAGGGCTTCTTTAGAAGTATGACTACATCGAGTTCCCTGACAGCCGATCGATGGCAGAACGACGCTTCGTGTGTCTCGAAAAGCATTTAGCCCGGAATCCCTTACTCTATGATAGCGTGCGGCAACAAATAGTGGACTTCAAGGATCGGAGTTATCGTCAACGTGAATAAACCTGGTCGACGGGGTATCGTTGAACTCCTTGTTACTTAAGGAACCAAAACTTATGACACCGTTACTGTCTGTGCTGTTTGCGTATCGGGAGCGTGAAGTGGCAGTATCAGCAGATGTCAAAGAAATGTTACTGTAGATGCTAGTCCGGGAAGGATCGCAGTGCGTTGCTGTTTCCGTACCGAAGTTCCCCTGAACTCCCGAAAAAGAACATGGTGTCTGATGTGGCGATATTTGGTTTGCCTGCTCCCCAGCGCATTCGCAGTATGTAAAAAACTTGACCGTGACCGAACAAGAAGCAGAGCTTCCAAGAGGAGAAGTGGCAGTGAAGAAACGACATTACGTGGATGACAACGTGGACAGTTTCGATACGGCTGAGGAAGTATTCGAAGTGGCCATGGAGGTGAGCGAAGTCCACAAACGAGCGGAGTTCCATATCCGTAATTGGATGTCTAGCGACAGGAGCCTATTGGAAAAACTTGGCCAAGCGATCGTAAAGCGGTCGAAAGCCATGCTACCGGAGAAGGAAATTAGATTCGAGCGAGTGTTCGATTTTGGAGGAGCACGATTTTGTATTTTCGTTGCAGTTTTGCGAGAAAGTTAGAATCTTGCTGAACGGTGCGTCCATACCAACAAAGAGAGAAATGCTTCGTCTAGTTACGAGCCTCTACGAACCTTTGGGATTAGTGGCATCCTTCGTCATCCACGGGAAAGTCTTGATCCAAGAAGTCTGGTGAACTTTGGGACAGCAACATTCCAATGGAGATAGCTACACGCAAACGCATCCGCAACGTATCAATTGTGGGCCAGCCATTACTTTGTAAATTTTCCAAAGCAAACCGTTGGAAAATCAGCGCTCCCTAGTCTAGGTTTCACCAAACTAAAATTGACAGCCTATCAAATCTCAAGGGTGCAAATTAAGCTACATTGAAACAACGTATGAAATATGCATACCAAAATATGATCGTAACCCCCTGGAAATTTATTTACATTTGAAATGTCATCCTAGTTACCGAGGGAATCCAGTTGCTGTACAATAAAAGACAAATGTGTGCAAGATACCGCGAAAATACTCAAAGAAGAGTGAACTCTGCCTAGCTTGCCAATAATAGGTAAATCCTGCAAACTTACTTTCAACTTTGTTCCTTGCATGTTCCATCCTGGCAAGAATAAAACACAGATTTAGCACAGAGCTCTACTCACACAGAACCATACAAAATATTTTCCATTTAGAATTAGGCTTTCGAGTCTACCCAATCAGTGGAGCACCGCACAATTGTTCAACACGTTCGAACCGGGTAATGTGGTCGATAAGAAAACCCCTTAATGGACACGGAATTGTGGCGCGTCCTTCCTGGAACGGACTAACTTTAATACGTCACCACTCTAGTGATTTCCATGCATGCGCCCTCACACACCCACACACACATGTCCGAGACAGCTGCCGACTGTGGCTTGCGAAAATAAACACGTGCCCCGCCGTTCCTACCACGTTTTGATTCCTAGTTGAGGCTTCCCCAACAACAAGGCTCCTATACGGCTCTCCATTCTACTTTCCCAATTTTCCTCCAAGCTGCTCTCTGGGTTAGGGTCAATGAAAGTGTCTGTATGGTTCAAACTCGATACGTTTCAGGCGAAAGGTTCGGTGATGGCCTTGGGAGGGAGCATGCGTCTAGCCGTTGCGTATCGGGAATGCGATGCGGGCGCCACTCGGTGGTGAGTTTCAGAACTGTCTGCCGACTCGATAAGATTCAAAACAAAACACATGACAATGACGAGCGTTCCGACGGTTCAGTCTATCAGTGACCGCACACCGGTAAAGTCGGTTCGACAACGCGAGTGCAGCTGCAGTGTTTCACTTCCGGTTGGTTGTTTCAGTGTTGGCTGAACGTCCATTCGTGTCGGATGGTTTCCAAAGGATAATTTATCGTACAAATTTATGGCCCCAACCAATGTAGATTTCCGTCCCCGCCTGCTTGGATGTCAGTGGTGTGTGATAAGGTGCTAGTGCTCGTTAAAATTGCTCCGTTATTAATCGGTGTTCTATTTCGGCCATTCAACGGTTGGGAAGAGGCAATAAAATTCCTCTTTTCCAGTTCCTCGCGAGTGATTTCAAGTGGTTGTGTAAATAACTGTGATCCGTCCGGTCTGCACAAAATATGGCTCAACGGACCAATGGAAACGGCGAATCAGTAGATTCGTAATCATCATCATCATCCATCATCTTCCGCGTTGTGCTTAGTTTGCATTTGCTGTGAGGAGTGTGCTTAATTGTGATAAATAAATGCGTATGCAATAGTTCCGTTGTTGTTTGTCCGAGATGTTATCCAATATGAGTAGTGGTAGTGAATTTCATCCTGAACGTGCCAACGGAATCGGAAATGTGTCTGCCATTGATCAGGTTGACGTCTTCGAGTGGAACAGTAACGAGACGGCCATCGGAGGCAATAATGTGACTAATTCCGGAAACTTGTCCGCGTTCGGTGGGTTGTTTCCCTCGTCGTACCCCAAGCCAACGACGCCGCCGACGTCGGCAACGACTCTGGCCCACCTGCTTGATACGGGCCGGGTCCAGATTCCCCTGTACAGTGTTATCTTTCTGTTGGCCGTGATAGGCAACTCGTTGGTTATTCTCACCCTGGTTCAGAACAAGCGGATGCGAACCATCACGAATCTGTTCCTGCTCAATCTGGCTGTGTCGGACCTCTTCCTCGGAGTGTTTTGTATGCCGTTCACCCTGGTCGGGACGCTGCTGCGGGACTTTGTCTTCGGGGAGGTCATGTGCAAGCTGCTGCCCTATCTGCAAGGTGAGTGTGGTGTTGTTTCTTGGGGGCGTAGTTTTTTCGGTGGTTATAATTTGTATCAGTTGGTCCTTCGAGTATGAGCTGATCACTCGGCCTTGGGGCACTCATGTCTTCGAAGCGTTCATGAAACTTGTGTACATATAAAGGCTGTTATTTCAGAAGTCGATACTACAGTTCTTTCCCCTAGAGACAATAGTGGCAGAATTCTAAACGAACTCCTTGAATACTTCACGTAGTCTTGTCTAACAATCTTCCAAAATTTACAATGATAATTCGAAACTATTAGCAACTACAATACTATCGATACTTATACAATTCTAATTGATATTTGGAAATACAACTAACAGGTGGATAGCAAGGGTAAACGTTATCATCATTTATTTTCTGCATCTAAATTCGAGAAAACCTTCATACCAATGGAAAAATAGTTGCTGAGTAGTGATTGAGTTTTTGATTGCACGCGATTTTCATGACGTGGGTTTTTCAAAGGAGTTCCCAGCTTCTACCGTCACCAAACTTTTGCTCTTACTTAAGGTAACTGTAGTCTCGTGAGACCCTCTACGTTCGTGGTAGGAGTTTTAGTCTTCGGAACTTTCAATTGGTTTTGATGCGCTTTTTATCTTATGTTTTGATTACGTTTCCAATAGCCACCTGGAAAATATGAATAGAAAGTCGTCTCACGAATTTGGCTTGGGTCCATCTTTTAAAGTGATTGTGACTATTTTTCAACCACACCTTGTCTTCTTACGTCACATTGTCATGCAGATTTTTTCTTATCTAATGTCTCTTTTAATATCTATCACCGTTTCTAGCTACTATTTAAGGTTGATAGGATCTATTAACATCATTGGTTTGTACCTAATTTTTTTTAAACAGTAGAGTATCATCTTTCGTCATACAAGTTCTTCGGTAGTTGATCATCTTTATCCAACCTTAAGCTAACCAACCTTATGTTATTAGACATATTATAATATATTAGATTTTGGGTAATTTTTACTCACTATTATAAAATTATTAGATCATGAAAAAATACTTTTGGCTGCTATTGTTAAGCTTTTTCTTTTTTTTAAATTCTTTTCATATAAATTAACTACTGTACATTCATTATATTCAAACATGTGATGTGATGTGATGTGTGAAAAGAACCCACCATCAGTGCAAGGATTACCTTTGGCTGCAGGACTATTCTCCCAGCAGGTTGTTCTGAGAGAATAGCCTACGTGATGGCTTCTTGTAGCAGGGTCAGCCGATCTCAGTGAGGACCTTCGGAAGACTACGGCCAGAAGGCCGCGTGTCTTCGCATGACAAGGGACAGCACGACTCCACGAACTCTTGTCCAGTCAACAAATCCTTCGACTGCCTTGTTTCTCCCCCGAGGAATCCCCGTTATATAGTTGTTAAAGGAACAGTAGACATATTTAGCATAAATGATTTATAAAAAGTTAAGACAAAAAGAAAATTTCACGGCTATACTGAACTTTGGATTCAATAAACATTTTTGTTTTTATTTGCACCAGCAAATGTACTGGGATATTGCAAATTTCTACTGTTCCTAATAAAATAGTTGTGGACGTAAAATGAGGAAGGATCTCAACAAAAAAATTACAATTCAAATAACACCATAAAGCATATCTGTCTCTATGTTTGCATCATAAAATCAAGGAATACTACTTTCCAACGCATCTTCCACTGCATGTTATTCATTATAGGACTCATTTGCTTTTATATACTGATCCAACAGATGGACCTAGAAACTTAACTGCATATACTGCGCTGGTTTTACAAGAGTCTCACTCTTCCCATATGAAGGACATCATGAAAGACCCAATTGCTATGAATACAAATTTCAACTTGAATAATTTATATGGAGTTTTACACTATAAAAATTAAATTACTTGACTATGTAAAATGCAGCTACAAGCAGCACTTCCAACCGTTCACTTACCGAAAACGCAACCTACCTCTCGTTGCATTATTAAATCCTCGTAAATTGAAATTTAAAGTGATGGTAACAATCTTCCCAACCTCACTCGCGTCCTAACACAATAATCAAAAAGCAAGCAAAAATTAAATAACAATACAACCATTAAGTTGAGCTAAGGTATTGAATAAAGAGCTTTTAATTTATACTGTTAAATAGAACAGATTTAAAAAAAATGTTAAATAAATAATTTTGACGCTTTTGTTACAATCACTTTATATTCAAGACATAAATATGTTTGTTCATTTGTTTCATTACATAAATATGTTTTTGAAATATTGTCTTCAAAATATGGTAGAAATAAATTATTTGTTGCTTTAGAAACCAGCTTTCCTCGATATCCTAGATGGCCAAGTCCTCCTGGACCCGCAGCTGCCACCGTCGGCACTCGTCCACATCAACCCGGCCGTCGCCGACGTGTCGGAAACCTTCTGGTAGTAACTTTGGCACGGTTGTGGTATTTTCCTCAAAAAGCTAACTCTAGAATATTTTTTTAAGTTCCCAGGTTAGTCAGAAATTATTTTGGATCTTTTTGAGGTTCTGAGGTCTTCTCGGAAGTTAGTGAATCGATCAGGAAATCTGAGGACTCTAATGTACCACGAATTTCTTTTAAGTTCAGAAGATTTCTTTCCGTGAATCTCTCTAAAGTTCCGTGGACGTTTCTGAAATTCAGAAGATTTCTTTGAAGTATCGAGATTTTCTCTGAAGTTTCGAGTACTTCTCTGAGGTCTATTCTGATGTTTTTTGGACGTCTCTGCAGTTTTCGAAAGTTTTCGAGACTTTTTGAACTTCTAGGAACCTTTCTAAAGTTCTCGAAACTTCTATGAAGTTTCCGTAACTTATTTAAATTTATGTAAACGTCTCTGATGTTTTAGGAACTTCTCTGAGTTTGTCGAAACTTCTATTCAATTCTAGAGGCTTATAAGAATTTTAAGGAAGCTCTTTAAAATGATGGAGTTATCTGAAATTTGTGGGACTTCCTTGAAGCTTTGTAATTTAACTAAACATCTTAAGACTTCACTGAAGTTCTCTGGAATTTGATTTTCTCAGTTCTCAGAACTTCATTGAAGTTCTTTCAACTTAACTATAATCCAACGGACATTCTTGATGTCCTTAGAACTCTACTGAAGATATTGGAACATGAATGTTATATTTTGCTCGTTCCTGACATTATATGGAATTAACAGAAGTTACTTTTGTGGCATCAAGTATCTTCTGTTAATTCTATGGAATTAACAGAAGTTACTTGATACCACATAAGATCAACTCAGTGGACGCAGTGGTTCTACGCCCTAACAAAAAAAAACAGAAGTTACTAAGAAGTCTTCTAAGTTTCGACAACTTTTCTAAATATCTATGAACTCGTGAGCTTTACTCCTTGAACTTATTTGAAGTTCCAGTGATTCCTCTAAAATTCCGTGAACTTTTCTGAAGTTTCTAGGACTTCTATAAAGCTTCAAGGTCTTTTGTAAGGTATCGAAGACTTCTTTGAAATTCTCGGAAGTTTCCGCAGCTCGCTAAATTCTCGGAATTTAAGTTAAGTTCCCGGAACTTTTCGGAAGTTTTTGGAACTTCTCTGAAGTTATCGGAACTTTACTGAATTTATCGGAACAGCTTTGGAACTTTACTTACGCTGAAGTTTCCTGGGATATCCTGAAGTTCATCTGGCTTCACTTGAATTCTCGGGACTTTCCTGAATTTCATTGGAGTTCAAGAGACTTCCCTGATATTTTTGAAATTTCACTGAATATTGGGATTTTTATGTAATTCTCGGGGATTTCCTGACATTCTATGGACTTTTTAAGTGTTTTCTGGGTTTCACAGAAAGGTCATCCTTCAGCATCAGTCCGAGATGAGGCGAGAAAGCTAAGTACTTCGGCGACTTATGTACCAAGGAGAAAATGGGCCTGCAGACACATCGGAAGCAAGCTTCCAAAACGAAGCACCAAACAGGCTGAATCTGTGAAACCGAGGGCTTGAAAGCTGAACCAAAAGGGAAGGATGTTCTTGGATGAGTGAAAGCCATTAACACCGAAAAATTTAGCAAGCACCAAACCACATTCTGGACGAATGACCGCCCTCGTTGAAGTCCATTAAAAACAACAAAGAAGAAGAACCAAACCACGCACATATGCAACCGTTGTGTATCTAACAATAAAAAATACTTTTAACAAGTACGTCCCCAACCCCTCTTAGAAAGAAAAACATATATTTAAAGTTAATAATACTCCATCGTAAGCTTTTAGATTTTGATGCGATTTTTTTCAATAGATCACAAAATTATCCTAAGTTGTGAGTCTGCACTGTTTATTCCGAAAATATCAGAAGTTTAGAATTCCAAGATGGGAGTACTGGGGTAAGTACCTGTTCATGGATGGTTGGCAAAATATTTTTAGATGCGAAACATGGCGTGCGGCATATCAAACTTCTTTATTTTGCAAAACGAGGTAATCAGAAGACATTTTGCGGATCTATGGCCATACTGGCCAATAAAAGGGGCCCTATGGGATGCGGTTTCATCTTAAAAGTGGCCATATTAAAATCTTTTCCAAAACCTGGCTTTCGACACATCAAACTGCATGATTTTGCAAAACTTTGTCTTCGAAGGACATTCTGAGGGTGTCTGACCACACTGGTCACTTAGGGAGGTCGTGCGGGTTCCGAGTTCCTCTGGGAAAGTGGCCATATTCAAATCGTTACCAAAACCTGGCTTGTGACACTTCAAACTTCATGATTTTGCAAAACTTGGCCTTGAGAGGATATTCTGTCTGATCATACTGGCCACTTAGGGAGGTCCTACGAGATCGGAGTTTCTCCGAGAAAGTAGCCATGATTTTGCAAAAATAAGTCTTCGGTGGACATTCGGAAGATTTCTGACCATACTGGCTACTTAGGGAGACTCTGCGGGATCCGAGTTCCTCCGG
Organism: Aedes japonicus; assembly: GCA_034211315.2. Lineage (NCBI taxonomy): Eukaryota > Metazoa > Arthropoda > Insecta > Diptera > Culicidae > Aedes > Aedes japonicus. The sequence goes on along the minus strand of JASCZW010002375.1, from coordinate 7,407 downwards.
GAAAGTAGTCATAGAGCGTTTCCAGATGAAATCAGCCGGAAAAAGTCAAAATCTTGCACGACCCTCTCCGATTTGGATGAAACTTTGCACATGTCATCGGAATTGGTGACGATGGATATTCCGTGGGTTAAGGGAATTTTTTGACTCAAGACATTTTTTTCAAAAGGGCGTATGTGTTTTGTCATGCATATTTTTCAAAAAATCATAAATCGAAAACCGTTGGTTGTAATAAAATTGCGTCTGAGCAGAAGTTGTAGTTAATTAATTTAACTTTATGAAAACAATATGAACACTGTAAAAACAATTTTTTTTCTTCAAAAAAATCAAAAATTAAACTTAAAAATCAATTAGCAAATCTGTCCAACGTACGATTTTTATATTTTTTTTTCTAAAAAGACTTTAAGTTATAATAAGAAGAAAAGAATTTGTTCTAAGATGGAGCAACTTAAGATAAAAAAGTTCTTAGAAGTAAGAAAAATTCAATGTATTACTAATTTGTTGTTTTAGCATAAATAACCATATTTTAATAATATAATACGATTCTTCTAGTGAGTTTAAACAAAAATGCTGTCGGTGAGCAACATTCGTTTTCGAGATAATTTGAAAGTAATGTCGAAAAAATGGCTGTTTCCATGAAAATATCCCCTTTTCAAAAGTTAGTCGTGATTGTCCATCTTCAAAAGTATTTTTTTCAAATTGTACATAAAAATTTTCAATAACTATCCTTTTGACACCAAGAAGATTGAACATCTTCTTAATTAACGAAATTAACGAATCTTAATTACCAAATAAAAATGTTGGTATTTACATTTTTACAAACACTATTTCCAAACATTCCTATAAATATTATGAAAACTCAGTATTTCGTCAGTTGAAAATATTTTCGCAGCGATTTTATTATCTGCAACTGGAATGAAGGAGTGATATTTCTGTTTACCAGGAATCATTTTTATTTGCTGATAACTATCACCCCATTCTGCAGCTCCCTCTTCATATTCTTCTTGTAAAACATTGCAAAATGATATTTTTGTGAAATTTTCTTGATTTCTTTTAATATCCCAATCATACAAAGTTTTCGCACTTGTTATTGAATGTTCATGTTGTTTGGCCAAGCTTGCTCTTGTTGCCATTCGTTTTAATGTGCCGCCAATTGCATCACATGGTCCCTTGCCATGTGAAGTTGCGAAAAAATGCCACTCAGAATCAATGTTGTATTTGCTCTTTAAACTTACAGAGGCTTGCACATTTTTTCTATTTTTGCATTCGGGAAGCAGCACACAGCAATGGCCTATTGAACTTTTATTAAACAATTTGATTTAAGCATTCCTGACTCACATATGAATAAATAACAAACGGATGAATTGTAGCCTGATCATTGTTCCAATGATGACTTTGAACAGCATCCTGAAGTGCAAATGAATAATTCTCTGCAAAATCGCAAATAATAACTACTTCTCCTTCTTTCAATGAAGACTTTGTATCTTTTGAAAATTTAGATTGCTTTGTTTTTATATAATCATGAGTTAATAGTTTTTCGAATTTCTCGCTAAAATATTCAACAAGTTCATCGACAGGTTTTAATAGCGTTTCTAAATTACATCTATCAGTTGTAATCCATTGTTCGAACGATATCTCAGACAAGTTATGTTTCTCAAGTTCTTTTAAAAATCTTATCTCAAATTCTGACAGCGTGGGACAATTTTCGCATTCACGGAGGTAACAATATTTTTGATCTTGATGATGAATTACACAATAACTTCTCAAAATGTTGATTACAATCAGTGTTGAATGAATATTTTTTTAAACTGTGAAGCATTAAATCAATATTTTCGTGAATTGCGCAAACACAAACGTTGTGAGAACCTGAAGCATTTAGCAAATAACAATGTTTTGGTCGTAATGCTGCAAAAGTACTAAATCCAATTTTATGATCACTGACTTCTTTAAATCGAGTGAAAGTTTCTCTAAGTGATGAAAGTAATAACCGTTTTTGAATTTGTTGACGCTTACCATTAGTGTTTACAGAGACATAACCCTAGTAGCACACATGTTGCCATTCTGTTGAGAAAACATAAATGTGACTTGCTTAGTCAGAATCAAGTTGCTGCAACTAATTCTGATAATAGTGTGCTGCTTGGGAATCTCTTTGTCCCGGCATGGCTCTGCTGATGTCGTCCTCGTCAAAAAATTGTATCACTTGATTCTTTATATCCGGATTCAAACGATTCCCCGATCTGTCGTTGGGGATAGCCAATACTCCATTTTCGGTACACAATTCTTTTGCTTGGTCAATGCAAGGTATTTATTTGTTTCAAATTTGCTCGTTATCCGCTGAATCGTCCACGAATTAGGCAAAACTGTTAATATACGTATTTTATCTATTCTCGAACAATCTGGTTCTATGAATTTTTCTTTCAATTTGGAAATAATTTCATCATATTCCACAACCTTTGTTTTCAATGTAGCTAACTCTTCGACTTCTTCTTGTGGTGGTAAGCTGAATAGATATTTTCTAATACCTGCTACAATCTCGGCAAATTTTTGCCGGCGGTATTCATCGTTTATAAATTCTCTAATGGATATCGGAGACACATTTATTCCTGCAATTCCATTATTGAATAACTCAATGTTGTGTATCCTGGAATAATCCGGTAGGTCACTGTCCTGAGAAGATGCCGAGGTAATTGAAGCTGCCGATGGTATTTCCTCCAAATCGTTCCGTGATGTGGTTGGTGCTTCGTCATGTCCACCGTTTTCTGGTTGCTCCACTCTTTCGACAGGATTACGACGATACGAATACAACCGACATAAATAACAAATTCTTAACGACGTGTCCAAATTGTTAAACTGATGTCATGACTTTGTAATGTAATCCTTTTTATACGTACTAAATACGCACTTTAGGTACTTTTTTGAAATATTGGTATGTGCAGGGGTATGCATGTAAATTATATTTTCTGTCAACACCAAAGCGAGTGCAGGTATAAATGGGCGTAACAATTGCATTCTTACTGGTATAAACAGTTGAACTAATTAAATACATTATGTTTCTACCCGAACAAAATACGCTTGTACACTAACATGAATACTAATTATTTTTGTTTCAGGTTAGGTCATAATATACTGTAAGTAAAAGCAGCAAATTTTGTCGTGTTACCTACAATAAATATCAGGAATCAGTTTGTCTAGTTTTCTCGGTAATAAAAGGTATATTGTAGAAAATTTTATGTACAATTTGAAAAGAATACTTTTGCAGATGAACAATCACGACTAACATTTGAGAAAGGGATATTTTCATGGAAAAAGCCATTTTTTAGAGATTAATTTCAAATTATCTCGAAAACGGATACATTTAGAATGTTGCTCACCGAAAGCATTTTTGTTTAAACTTACTAGAAAAATCGTATTATTTTATTAAAATATGGTTATTTATGCAAAAACAACAAATTAGAAATATATTGAATTTTTCTTACTTCTAAGAACTTTTTTATCTTAAGTTGCTCCATCGTAGAACAACTTCTGTTCTTCTTATTATGACACAAAGCCTTTTTATAAATCCTCCATATATAAATCTTTTCCAAAATCTAGCTTGCGACCTATCAAACTTTATGATTTTGCAAAACTGTGTCTTAGGAGGACATTCTGAAGATTGGTACAGGCCCTCCAGAGTCCCCCTGAAAAATTTGCCATATTCATATCATTGGCAAAATCTGGCTTGCGACACATAAAACTTCATGATTTTGCAAAGCTAGGTCATGAAAAGACGTTTGCATCATTTCTAACCATACTGGTCACTTAGGGAGACCCTGCAGGATCCGAGTTTCTCCGAAAAAGTGGCCATATTCAAATCGTAACTAAAAGCTGGCTTGCGATATACCAAACTTCATGATTTTGTAAAATTTAGTCTTCAGGACACTTAATCATACTGCTTATTAGGCCATCCCTTATTTTGAAAAACCTCGCCAATTAAAGAATTCCACCTCTTGAAATTTTCGTCTTGACTAGAAAGCAAACATACTTAAATTTGAAGACCGTACGTTGACGTTAAGTGCACCCCCAACGAACCTGAAGAAATTGTAGTACGGGTGACTACCCACGCGGTGGCAAGCACGCTACTGTAGTGTATGGTCTTGCAGGTCGACCAAGCTCAGTGTCGTCAGGTTGATAACATTTTATGTTTGTTTTTTTATTATCAATTTTGTTTGGGACACTTTATCATAACTACACCAGTTTTAAGGTACAACACAATAAGGTCATCATATTTACAAAACGATTCAAAAAGTAAGTGTAAGGAAACCAATTAAGTGTTTTTATTCAACAAAGTAAGCCAAAAAGTTGAATTTGAAGTTGAATAAAAACACTGGTAAGCTCCTTACACTTGCACAGATCGTTTATACATATGACCTTATTGTGTTGTACCCGTACTACAATTTCTTCAGCTCCGTTGGGGGTGCACTTAACGTCAACGTACGGTCTTCAAATTTAAGTATGTTTGTTTTCTAGTCAAGACGAAAATTTCAAGAGGTGGAATTGTTGACTTGGCCATGTTTTTCAAAATAAGGGATGGCCTTCATTTTTTTTTTGCATAAAAAGTTAGTAAATGTATTTATTTATTTATTTCTTTACTTGTCTTCGAAAAGACTCGTACAGACAGATTATACTATAAACTAATGCTATTTTTAAACATTGCCTTAGATGTGTTGAAATTAAAATGGTCAGACACTTCATTAAACAACGGCAACAAATGTCAAATGGATTGTTCTGTCCGAATAAAGTACGATGAGTAGGTAAACGAAGGAAATCCACACGCCGTGTAATTCGTGCTGGAGCGTTAAGTTGTACGTTACTCAGCAGCGCTGAACAATCGATGTTATTACTCAGGATGTCAAAAATGAAGAGTCGCTGCAAAAGAACTCTTCTATCAGCCAACGTTGGTAGACGTACCAAAGCGCATCGCTGTTCGTAGGGGGGCAGTCGTACAGGATCATTCCAAGGCAGCCGGCGGAGCGCAAACCGAAGAAAGTTGCGTTGAATTCGTTCAATTCGTTGAATATGAACGGCATGGTATGGCGCCCACACAAGAACACCATATTCTAATATACTGCGTACCAGCGCACAGTAGAGCGACTTCAAGCAATAAACGTCTTCAAACTGCTTCGTATTTCGTTTGACGAATCCAAGTACAGCGTAGACGGTCGTTGCTACTATCTGTTGCGCGAAGTTTAGCTTGCTGTCGAGTAGTACACCGAGATCCTTTACTATGCTCACTCTAGCGATACTCGTTGTCTCCATTCTGTAATCGAAGATGGTTGCATTCCTTGTTCGACAGAATGTGATGACGTTACATTTACGGACGTTGACTTCCATGCCGTTTAGCTTGCACCAACCCAACAATACGTCGATGTCAGCTTGGATAGAACAACAATCAACTAACGATGAAACCACGCGGTAGAACTTCAGGTCATCTGCGAACATTATTTTTGACGATTTAATCGTTTCACAAAGATCGTTGACAAATAGCACAAAAAGAAGTGGACCCAAATGACTCCCTTGGGGCACACCAGACGTGATATCGAATGGATCCGAGCACGTCTCATTAATGCGTATGTAAGCATAACGCTCCGTTAGGTAGGAGAATATCCATTGAGTCAACCATCAAAGCATGCGGCACTCTATCAAATGCTTTGGTGAAATCGATATAGATGGCATCAATTTGTTGTCGCTTTTCCAATGCGTTGACCAACGAAGAAACGAAAGTCATCAGGTTAGTTGAGGTTGAGCGTTTTTTCACGAATCCATGCTGAAACTCGGAGATGATATGATGCACGTGTGGATAAAGCGAATCGTAGATGAGGCTTTCAAAAACCTTCGGCAGGATCGAGATGCCACGGTAATTTTCGATGTTGTGTATACTGCCAGCTTTGTGAATCGGAGTAATAGCAGCTGTTTTCCAAGCACTTGGGAAAATACCTTCCACAATCGAGCGATTGAAAAGAATGGTGGCGGGCACGGTAAGCGAATCAGCGCAGTTCTTAATGAAGATTGGGGAAACACGATCTGGCCCAACGCTTTTGGAGTCATCTATCGCTTGCAGCTTTCTCAGAACATCCCCCTGGGAATAGTTAAAACGCGCCATGTTGAAGTCGTATCGAGGCAAACTTTTCAGGTACGCTTCAGACGAAGGTGATCGGTTGTTACTTAGCACACTTCGAAAGAAGAACGAGAACAAATTTGCCGAGTCAAGTGGAGTTTCGACTGTTGTCTCAGTGTAGAAAACACGCTGCGGAATTCCATTGTTCTGCTTTCTATTTCTCATGAACGTCCAAAACGATTTGGGATCCTGCTGGATTCTTTCTTCCCGTAGTTTCGTTTCATCGTTTTTCGAAGACGCCTTCTTCGTGCGCAGACCGATGATTAAAACTCTACTAACTGTAAATGTAATTAATGTAATTTTTTTGGGTTAGCAGGTTTCCGATCAAAACTGCGACCAGGAGAGCCGGCACAAGCAAAATGCAACGACTTTTTCAACGTTCGCTAACGGCCGCCATTTTGTTGAATAAAAATTTGAAAAAATATGTTCGTATACTACGTGGATACAATTATAATTGTAAAAAAGTTTCAATTGATTTGAGTTAAACCTTCCCCTTGAATTTTTTTTTTCAAAAATGAGTTTTTCTTTCTCGTTCTAACTGTATATCCCCCCTTACGAACAAAATAATCAAAAATCACAGTATGATATTTCTTATATGAGAAAGAAGGTGTATTTATATTTTTCGAAACAGTCTATACAACGTGAGAAATGCGTGATGGATACAGCCAAAATTTTCGGCTCAAAGCTTGCTTAACGGCAGACAAATTGCCGAGTGATGGCGAGATAAACACGACTGAGCTACACATGAAAGGCTTTTGCGGAGACTCTTTAGATTCCGGTCTGCTGAGAATACAATGACGGTTCGCTTCGAAGATCTCGACGTTAATGAGTTGGAGTTGATAGGCGCAGTTATGTTGTTCCGTAATTCGTTGATGATTTCCGACTTGAGGCTTTCAACGCTTTCGTTGTGCTTGCTGAGAACAACTTTTTGGCCAGATTTGTAGGCGGAACATGATGTAGAGCACGATTTGCATAACCAAGATAACTGATGGTATTTACTGATTTCGTCCAAAATAGGTGTAGAAATCCTGCCGCTCCCTGCACATGATTGTCATCAAGAGTTTATGAGAACAGTATAATCGCAAATAAAATTTATAAAAGTTTGTAAACTGTGCAACTTTAATCGATTACTGCGATTAGTCGATCAGTAAATATCGATCAATCGATAGCAGTAATCGTCTGATGAAAAACTGATCGACTGTATTATAAACGATAAATGGCAAAAATATGACATCCCGACGCACGTCACTATATGA